>OVAY01003236.1:0-12303 GCA_900406395.1 Kernera saxatilis
AACCTTTTTGTTGACCGTTTGAACTCCACCAGAAATTCGCCACCGCACTTGAAAAATAATAACAACAAGAATTTTTTCTATCTAATATAACGTGATGGAAAAAATAACGTGATGGCGTAAAATTGAAAAAAGTTAAAGATAAAAAAAAAATTATCTATCTAATATGTTATTTATGTAAAATATAAAAGAACCAAATTTGTAAAAAAAAAAAAGTTAAGTGATGAAAAAAAGGAAAATTTGTTCTGGAAAGTATTTTTAATTATATATATATAATTATTAGTAAAATTTGCATATTATTTAGGTCTTAATCAATTATATAAATATATTGCAACGGATACTTACTTATTTTTTTAATTACATGTAAATAAAAATATTATTAAAAATCAGCATATCATACGGGTCCTAATCTAGTATATATATATATATATATATATATATCTTATGATCTTGTATAATAACTCAACTCAATAATATACCTATTCTATAATATTTCATACTTATCTTGAAAATTTTGGAATAATTACAGGGAAATATTCTTAACGCATAATTCACTTACTTTTTCCAAATTTTTAATAACCTTGAGTGATCGGGATGAACATCGAACAACTTTTTTTTTTTTGACAACGAAACATCGAACAACTTAAAACGCCCAATTAAGATATAATGTGTATTACATAACATGCATATATTAAGAGACATTTTATCTTTTGATCTCCCAAAAAAAAAAGATAAGAGATATATATATCACACCCTCCAAAAAAAGAAGAAAAACCAATCATAACATAACTATACGAAACCCTTAACCTCCACAGCCGCCGCAACCGCCACAACCGCCACCGCCAGAATCTGCGGTGGTTACAACCGCTGTGGTGGAAACATTACTTGTGAAAACAACAAGGCGTCCATCTTTTGTTCCCGTTTTACCCATCTCCAGATCTCGCGGCTGAGACAAAGGCTTTTTCTTTTCGCAGGTGCCGACGACACAGCATACGACCACTGGCAGCAAGATATATAGAACAAAGATACCTACTATAATACTGACAATTACAACCGAAGTATGATCCATTTTTCAAAAAAAAAAATTTTTTTGTGAAACTGAATTGGTTCCAAAAAGATGCGAGTATAGTGTCCTTTTATAATGGAAGGTTATGACATAAACCTATTTAGTTTTCTTAAAGATACACGAAATTGCAAAGGAAATTTCAATTTTTACTAACAAAGATTTAGACATATTCTTCTTGATTACTTTTTCATTTCAATAAAATATCATACTTTGAGTTTTTCTCTTACACAACGTAGTAGATGTTTCTGCTCATACAGGAATCTTTATTCTTTCTCATGTAAACAATATTATTTGAATTTATGATTATAGTTTCTCTAGAATTACTACATAAGGTTTTAGATTTTGTCCTTTATTGGATTTTTTTCCTTTATTTTCCTTTTATATTATACAATTTTGTGGTGAACACTGTTTATACTTAAATTAAAAACTATCATTTCCAAAAAATATAGAAATAAATAAGTTACAAAAATTAAAATTTTCAAAATTTTTGTATAGGTAGTGCGTATAATAATATTATGAACATAAGAACATTGGCGTAAATTGAAATTTAGACAGAAGAGGAACACGGGCTAGTCTATCAAAGATTTAGACATATTCTTCTTTATTACTTTTTCGTTTCAATAAAATTTCATAAGTTACTACAACTTGGTTTGAGTTTTTCGCTTACACAACTTCTCTAGAATTAGTACAAGGTTTTAGATTTTGCCTTTTATTGGGTTCATTTCCTTTTCTGTTCCCTTTTATGTGTATAATTTTTGGTAATGAACACCGTTTATACTTACAATAAAAATTATCCTTAGCCCCAAATCTTAAGACCTATACGAAGGAAAAACTTTTGTTTCTCAAAAAAAAAAAAAAAANAAAAAAAAAAAAACTATCATTTCCAAAATATATAGAAGTGAATAAATAAATAAAAATTCAAAGTTTTTGTATAGATTGGTATAATACTATTATGAACATAAGAAAATGTTGAAAAAAGGAACATCAGAAAATTTTACGTAAATTGGGAACTTCGTCTCTTTATAAACACTAAATTTGATCATTAATTTACAATTACATAATAGATTTTATCTGTTAGCCTATAAGCCAATCGAAAATATAACTTGGTTACTCTCTATATTTGTTCATCGAAATTGCTTCAATTTCATGTATTTGCATGTAACGGTTGTTTAGAAATAATTATGTACTTTGTAAACTCTTTATGATATTAATATAATTGATTTGTCGAAAAAAAAAAAAAAAGATCAGCGTATTCACACGGAATTATAACAAAAATAGTTATATGTTTTGTTTTTTTGATAAGTTGTAATTTTCAATAGTCATTTTTATTAACTTTCTTAAGTAAATAGTTTTGAAGAAACAATGTGTTCAAACTTCTCTATAAGGATAAGGCTATCACCTTAATATTTTGATCCATTAATCACGATTATAATTTATATAAATTCAATTTTCATTCTCATTAAGGAGATCACACTTTAAATTTAAAACCTTACATGCACAATTATTATCAGCACTTAACATATCACACACATCCTTTAGCCGCCACAACCACCACAACCGCCGCAACCTCCACATCCGCCGGCACCATCACCGCATCCACCGCCACCACCTTCACCGCATCCGCCGCCATCACCAATATTATCGAAAGTTTCGGTGGTTACTGCCGCATCTACAAAATCTGTAGTGACAACAGTTCCTGTCAAAACAACAAGTCCTCCATCTCTTGTCCCGATGACAATTCCACCCTTTTCAACGTCTCTCAGCGGAGGCGGTGGCACTCTCTTATTGCTGTAGTAGACGATAATAGCCACCACGATTATAGCGATACAAAGAGCAATAATGTAAACTCCCATTATATATTTTCTTTGAAACCGAAGTGATACAATATCATATGTGACTTGTGGTAGATCCTTTTATAATACAACCTGCAAATTGTCGTACACTTGGAAAAATATAGAAAAGTTATGGTGTAACCTAAAAAAATTCAATTGGTTTATGGAAGATACAAGAAACCGCAAAGGAAATATCAAATGTACTAATAAAACTAATTAATGAATGTGACATTTTCTTCTTGATTACTTTTTCTTTCCGAGAAAACAAAAACGTTCTATAGCTTATGGAGTTGTGACTTACACAACTTAATTGGGTGTTGATTTTTTTGTTTTGTTGTCAACGGACGCAATTTGTTTGTTAAGATAAACGATCAACACCCAATTAAGTTGTGTATGCCACAACTCCATATAAGCTAACGTTTATGTTTACTTGCAAAGAAAAAGTAATCAAGAAGAAAATGTCACATCCATTCTTGGGTGTGTTATTATAATAACACCCAAAACCCTTTTTATTACAACAGGAGCGACATTTGTTTTGTAATTACTCAAAAATCTGTATAGTCATAATATTCTTTTGACCATTTGTTGAAAGAATGTATTAACAAAACTGTCAATTCTATTTTTTGCCACGTAGGCCGAAGTTAGTCTTATTTACTAAAAACACAAAACGTTTATAACGGAAATTTTGCCAAGCTCTGGGTAATTTTGACAGTTCCCACATCTCAAAATTCAGTACATTTAGGTTGAATATCCATTAGTTGACAAAAAAAAAAAAAAGGGTTGAATATCCATTGGATTTGAATTCGTATTTAATTTTAAAGAATACCTCACACTAAAGTATTACATATGAACACAATAAATTATAAGATAGACAAGTCACCTGCGTAATGCATTTAAAGCTGCCATGCTTAGATTTTCAGAAATTCAACACACACAAAAATAAATTCTGATTTGTTTGAAATAAAGTATCACAAAAGTTGTTTCCAGTCATCTTAAGCTAAAAAAAACACTTCTTTCAATATGAGAAAAAAGTTAAAATTTTCATGTTCGAGGGATTTCTGAAGAACTTTTAACTCTTAAGTTAAGCCTTAACTATAACTAAAATCTTCACTAGACTTTTAACCATTTACTAAAATTTGTTAATGATTGTTGTCTTATCTTTTTGCAATTATTATGAGAAAAAAAAACTCCAACCACCGTTTCTTATTCTGTTGTTTGTGTTTGGGGCTTCATCCAGTTTACTATATGAAAAGAAATGAACAATATAAGAACATAAAGAAATATTTTTTGGGTTATAATGGTTAAATTTATATAAAAACCAAATTTTTACAGAAGCATGTACTTGACCTAGCAGAGGACGAATCGCAAAAATACGGATATAAACTAAATTAGTTTGGTGTAAACTAGCAATTCACATTTACACAATCGTTTCTTCACCTACAAATAATACATTATATAGACAGATTTATATACATTTAATTGTCATTCTCACGAGAGTTAAATCTTACATTACATGTGTAAGACATAAGGTATTATAACATTACATGCATAGATATTAAGAGATATCATGTATCACTCCCCTAAAAAAAAAAGATAAGAGATATCATGCGCACAAAAAAATTAATCATAACATAACTAACGAAAACACTTAACCTCCACAACCACCGCAACCTCCACAACCGCCGCCGTCTCCTTCTCCTCCACCTCCACCATCACCGCCTCCACAACAACAACCGCAGCCACCGCCAGAATCTGCGGTGGTTACAGCCGCAGCAGCTACCGCAGCTGTAGTGGAAATGTTCCTTGTCAAAACAACAAGGCCTTCATCTTTTGTTCCTGTTTTAGCCATTTCCAAATCTCGCGGTTGAGACATTAACGGTTTTTGCTTCCTGTGGGTGAGGACACAGCATAAGACCAACGACGGGAAAATAATACCGGCACATACTATAATAATGACAATAACAAAAGCATCCATTATTTTAAAATTTTTTTTTTTTTTGGTGAAACTGAATTGATACCAAAAAGTTGCGAGTGTAGTCTCCTTTTATATAGAAGGTTATGACATAAACCAACTTAGTTTTCTTAAAGATACACGAAATTGCAAAGGAATTTTCAATTTTTACTAACAAAGATTAAGACATATTTTAACCAAAAAAAAAAGATTAAGACATATTCTTCTTGATTACTTTTTATTTTTGGATTAAAGTTTCATAAGTTACTACAACTTGCTTTGAGTTTTTCGCTTAGACAACTTAGTAGATGTTTCTGCTCATACAAAAGAATATATATTTTTTTCTCATATAAATAATACTATTTAAATTTATGATTATAGTTTCTCTAGATTTAGTACAAGGTTTTGGATTTTGCCTTTTATTGGATTCAATCCCTTTTCTGTTATACAATTTTGTAATGAACACTGTCTATACTTACATCAAAAACTATCCTTTCCAAAAAAAAAATAGCAATGATTGAATAAATAAAATTCAATTTTTTTGTATAGGTTGTATAATACTATTATGAACATAAGAAAATGTTTGGAAAAAGGAAGTAAGGAACTTCAGAAAAGTTTACGTAAATGGGAAATTTCTTCTGTTTGTAAACACTAAATTTGATTATTTAAATTACATGTACTTTTTTATGATCAGCGTATTAACACCGGTATTATAATTTTAATCATATAAAAATTCTAATATTAAACAAAAAATAGTTATATATGTTTTGTTTTTTGATAAAAAAAACTAGTTGTAATTTAGTTATGTAAGGATAAGCTATATAGCATGTTCAACGGTTAGAGGTCGGTGTATATATAAGGTCAAATATAAAATGAGATCATCATAATAATTAAGTTGAATATTTGAAATATCAGTCTACACATTATCCAGTGATTTACTTTTGGTCAATACGAAAGCGTGTGTCTTACCCATACACATCAGACATGCGGGAAATATTCGAAACATCATTCTCAATAATATTTGTTTGCGGGTAAATTTGGATATTCAAACTTTTATATCGGTAGATATCTACGTAGAAATGATTAATTCAAAAACATGTATTAAATATATATATATATATATATAAAATAATAAATATAATTAAAAAAAAAAAACGTTTTTCTCATAGAATACCACTACTTCTTTTATGAAAACTTACGGATTTTTCCTAACATATTTCCAACAATTGATCTAGGAAAGCATTTAGGAAATTAAAGCTTTTCTAAATAAACAACATGGTATTTTTAGAATAAAAACTAAGAAATGTGGGTTTTTAAGAATACTGCTAGAAAGTATAAGATTATAAAAAATAAAAAAAAAAAAAAAACAGTATCATGAAATTATCAGATAAAATATTCATAAAATCATTCTGATTCAACTAAAAATTATATTATATATTGCTTCTACTGTTTGTACAACTATCCGTACCCACAGGGGCTATTATATGTAGTATCTATCCATACGTATAGATAATAACGGGGCTCATATATGCTTCATGCATATATAATTCTCACTTGGATTTATTGAACTACCTTTTTTTTTTTTTTTTTAGAAATTTATTGAACTATCTTAACCAATTTTAGCTCACAAAATTCTAGCAGCATCAGCTTTCATTTTCTTTCCATGGATCGCGACCCAGCTGATATATTTCTATATAGGAAAGTCATGATGGAGACCTTCTTTAACATTTATGAAACTAACAGTTTAAGACGTCGATACAAGTACGTAATATTTTTGAATGATCGATCCCTCCAATCATTCATCATCATCATTCATCTTCATCATTTAGGGCATTATCTTTTCTCTCAACTTGGTTCGGGTTCATCCAGATGTAGTTTCTACTCAAAGAGGTCTTTTCAAATTGCTTCACTTATGTTTCAAAAGTTTTGTAAGTTGTCTGTATTTTTCTTCTATGTCCGATCATTTGTAATTTCAAAATGTCCTCGAGAGGAGGGTTGTAAGGAAGAAGAAAATCAATAAATGAATTTGTTTAAAAAAAAAAAAAAGTTGTGTTTGAAGATCTACAAGACTTTCCAAGTATACATACAAAAAAAAAAAAACAATTTGTGTAAAACCAGAAAATTCAGATTTGCACAATTGTTTATTAACCTTATTATTATCCATTAATTATGATTAGAATTTATATACATTCAATTTTTATTCTCATTAAGGAGATCACACTTTAAAAACTTACATGCACAATTATTATCAGCCCATAAATATATATCACATAAAATCATTATAACTGATAACTATGCAACGTTAACCGCCACAACCGCCGCAACCCCCGCAACCACCACAACCGCCGCAACCTCCACATCCACCGCCGCCATCTCCACCACCATCACCACCATCTCCGCCACCTTCACCGCCTCCGCTGCCACCACCAACATCATCCAAGGTTCCGGTGGTTACAGCCGCAGCTACAACAGCTGTAGTGACAGCAGTTCCTGTCAACACAACAAGTCCTCCATCTCTCGTTTCACCGCCGCCTCTACCTTTTTCATGGTCTCTCACCGGCGGAGGCGGTGGCGGAGTCCACGTTTTTTTCTTTTTGCGGTTGCATAAGAGAAGAACCACCACAATTATAGCGACACAGCTGCATACTATAAGAGCAATAATGTAACCTTTCATAATTTATTTTCTTGAAACTGAAGTGATACAAAACTATGACTTTTGGTGTCCTTTTATAATACAGAACCAAATTTTCGTACTCTTTGAAAAGTATAGAAAGCTATGGTATAACCTTAATAATTTTAATTGGTTTATGGAAGATGCAAGAAATTGCAAAGGAAATTTCAAATGTCCTTTTATAATAAATTTTCTTCTTGATTACTTTTTCTTTCCAAGAAACCAAAAAACGTTCTATAGCTTATATGGAGTTGTGACTTACACAACTTAATTGGGTGTTATTAGTAAACTCTAAATCCTGAACCATATTCTTAAAGAAAATATCTGGAAATTGATGATGCATTGCATTTCAAGGACCAAGAAGTCTACCAATAGGGAATATATGGTTAGGAGACTTTCTCAACGCATACGTTATTGCGAAGACGACTGTCTTAAATTAACCAGCCGATTTCGCGTAAGATGAAATTTAAATAATATTTTTGATTATTGAAGGTGTTCTTGGATAATGATGTGATAGAAACTGTGTAGTACTAATTAATCAATCAATATGATATTTTCTTTCATTTTTTTTATAAAGAAAAAATTATTTTAATCTTATAAGGAAACGAAAACAAAATTGGCAAGTATTATAATATGATAAATTTTCAAAAAAAATGTATATAAAATCGAATATAGTTTGGATGGTTTATTTTGGAGACGAACAAGGAACATGGAACTAATAAAGGAACAAGAGTCTTCCCTTCGATAATATGGTTTATCTTGAAAGTTATAATTGAGTTGGTATTCTAGAGTACTAAGCAATCCACAAGATATATATCTTAAAACATGCAATTTCTGAATTCTCAGTATGGACGAGAGCTCATATATACAGTCCACGATCTTTAGTCCCAAGATCAAAATATCAAGTAAATGGTTTTTGGAAGGAATAAGACCCTACAGGAGGGTGGGCTAGATTTATCTCCAAACGGATGATAAGATTGTCCTTGTAGGGAAGGGAGGAGTTTTTCACTTCTTCACTCATCAGAGTCACTTCAGAGTTAGAAGTTCTAATATGGGTTATATAAGTCGAATATCTTTATTATAAGGATAGACAATATGGAGTTCGAGATAGACTGTTCAGAAATATTCAAAATGTCGCAGCTTCACTTACCTTTACCAATCTTTTGGATGAATTTTGACAACTCCACGATAAATACTATCTTTCTTTCTTTTTTTTCTTTTTTTCTCGTGGGGGTTGAATTTTAGGACTGCATGTTTAGCCCTTTTCAACCATAACCATATTTGAGACGTTTTATTTTGTTGTAAACTTGTTTTCTCTGGATTGGACAACCATCAAGAATTTTTTTTTTTATAATTTAAATATGTGATTGACAAAAAAAAACAATTAATATTGCTTAACTTTTTACACTTAAAAAGATTCTTCTTATTTTTAAATTAGTTACAAAATTACTGGTTTTATATACTTTTTATAAGCTCTTTATTTTTTAATTAGTCTACTTGAATAAATTTAACTAAATTAAATTGTAATTTTTTTATAGAAAACTAAACATATATATATATGATGATCCATGTATTATATATTCGAATTTTTTCCATTCTCACAAGAGATTACCTTAAAATAAATTTTATATCACATATATAATAAAAATAGATCACATACACAATAAGTTATCATTACATAAAGAATTACATATAAACGTCATCTTTTAAACGCCTCCACCTCCACCTCCGCAGCCGCCACCGCCGCCTCCACATCCACCACCACCACCATCTCCACCTCCACCACCATCTCCACCTCCGCCGTCTCCGCCCCAACAACAGCAACATGCTTCTGCTGGTATTTCTACTCCTTCATTGCGACGCTTCTTAGGATTAGTCGGCTTCACAACAACAAAGCCTCCATCTTTCTTTCCTTTTTTACCCTTTTTCACATCTCGCGGCTTTTTCTTCTTGCGGCAGAAGCAAC
Organism: Kernera saxatilis; assembly: GCA_900406395.1. Lineage (NCBI taxonomy): Eukaryota > Viridiplantae > Streptophyta > Magnoliopsida > Brassicales > Brassicaceae > Kernera > Kernera saxatilis. The sequence goes on from OVAY01003236.1 coordinate 9,484, forward strand.
AACATAGCATTCGACACATTAATTGTGATCGTAATAGCAAAAGTAATCACAGAGATTATGATAAATGTCAACAATATATGTATGCTTTTGTTTTTAAATGTTCTGAATGCTGATGCAAAATAGATGTGATGTAAGAGCCCTTTTATATAGGCCCAAATTGCCGTAGACTTTGACAAATCTATATATTATATAATATAAGTTTGCGACGTAAACTCTTTGTTTATGAAAGATACAAGAAATTGTACAAGAAAAGTCAATTCTGCTAGCAGAAAAGTAGGACTTCCCTTCTTGATTAATATATACGGTCAAACAGAGAATGAGATGTCCATTTTACTATATGTACGGGTTTTTCAACATTATAGGTTATGTAGTTGAAAATTCCACGGAAACATAAAATTAACCACAGTTTTTATTATTTTCATTTAGAAAGATATCACTTAATATAACACATTTTAAAAATCTTTAATATTAATAGAAACGATTCTGAAATGAGAATTTTGATTTTCGAGCATGTTGTTAAGATCTGCTCGACCGTAACATATTTAAAAGAATGTACAATTAATTATTCTATGTTTAATTAAATCATCAACCAAATTCCACATTTAATACAATGCGTTTTATTTTTATTTTTAATGTAAAGTATTTAAATTATGTATGCACTAACCCACAATATCAAAAAAAATTTATATAAATATTAAACTATTTTTTGGCGCTCAGCGTGGATAGATTGCTTTTGTTATAAAATTTAAGATAAACTAAAAATACTATATTTTTTTTACCAAATTTCATAACGCCATTAACCATCGACCGATTTTTTTTGTTTTTTTTTTTTTTTTTTTTTTTTNTTTTTTTTTTGATAACTCAGGGGTAAATTTCAGGCCTATGGAGGAATTCAGACTAATCCCTTGGAGAAGGTGCAGCCCACGGATAGACCTTCTCTCCGGATATGCAAATGGAGATCATAAATGCACCATGCTCTCCATTTGGTTCCGAGGTTTTGATCCTTCATTGATCTGTCCTCAAAAGTACCACCAAATAGAAAGGATCCTCAAATCTTTAACTGTGAAAGAAAACAGTTAGAGCAACCCACTGTTAAGCGTCATATATTAATTCAACTTTTAACAAAGAAAATAAATAAAAATATTTTTTTTACGTGTCCCGGCATCGCGGATTAATATATAGGATGATCATTGCTTTACTAACGACACAAAGAGTATTGATGATAGTAATGAACTAATGATCATGGAACACTTGAAATAACGAAAGTATAGCATTTTAAGTATATATAGATGTTGACAAAAAAAAATATATATAAAAGATTCAGTAAAAATTAAATACAAAACAAGCAATGCAAGAAAATTTTGCGCAAACAAGAATTTCACATTTACACAATTGTTTCACCTTATATCACACATTACATATATATAGAAAGATCACACATTAAAATCGTCCATGTACATATATATAAATATATTACACAACACAAGAAATCATACATAACTGATAACTACGACAGCACTATCCTCCACAACCGCCGCAACCACCACAACCGCCACAGCCTCCGCATCCGCCGCCATCTCCACCACCGTCATCACCGCCTCCACCACCAGAACTGCGATTAGCACCACCACCAGAAGCTTTGGTGGTTACAGCCGCAGGTTTAGCAGCTGTAGTAGTGGACGCAGTCGCAGTCAAAACAACCATACCGCCATCTCTTGTGCCGCCACTTCTAGCGTTTTCCAAGTCTCTTGACTGCGGCGGCGGAAGCGGTGGAGACCATGTCGTTTTCTTCTTGCGGTTGTGAAGACAACATAAGATAAGAACCACCGCAATTGCAGCGACACAACCGCATACTATAAGAGCAATAACATAACCTTTCATTATTTCTTTTAGTTTCTTCTTTTTCTTGAAACTGAAGTGATACAAATGTATGAATTTTGGCGTCCTTTTATATAGATCATAATTTGTCGTAGACTTTGAAAATGTATAGAAGCTTATGGCATAACATAATAATTTTAATTGGTTTATGAAAGATACAAGAAATTGCAAAGGAAATTTCAAATGTCTACTAATAAAATTAATGGATATGAAATTTTCTTCTTATTTACTTTTTCTTTCCAAGAAGACAAAAAAGTTCCACACCTTATCTGGAGTTGTGGCTTACACAACTTATTAGTGTCTTTTAATTTTAAATATAGTTAATTTATAGGTGTGATTAAATTAATAATTGCGTATATATGGTTGTTTCTAATTTTATATATGGCAATTCGTATATATGATATGTTAAATTCAAAAGAAAAAACGCATAACAAAATAAAGAATATAGGTTTTACTTTTTATTCTTTCATATTTTTTAAAAAAAATCGTTTTCATTCATTCATGTTTGTGTAGAAGATATAATGTGTTTTTATCATTGACTATAAAACTCAAACGTTATGTTTGAAACTAATCAACTATTACGGGTATGTGGATATATACAAAAGTACAAACAATCGGATATACGATGAGATCACCATAAATAGGTTGAATAATAAAAACTTGAAAGTCCACATTGATTTACATTTGGTTATAAGAAAGCGTGTGCTTGGCAATACATACACATCAGACAGGTCGTTTTCAATCTGGAAATGGATGATGCATTGCATCCAAGGACCAAAAATTCGTCTAGCAATAGATAATATGCGACTGCGAGACTTCCTCAACGCACACGTTATTGCGAAGCATCTGACACAAATTACCCGACCACCCAATTACCTATGAGGAAACTAGAAAACATGAAGTTTCTTTTATGATATATATATATATATATATATATATATA
>OVAY01003237.1:0-12289 GCA_900406395.1 Kernera saxatilis
GATCAGACACGTGGCACATAAAAGTCGGTTCTTGTGTTTCTTAATTAAGAATCGTATCTAATTTTTTTAACATTTTTTTGATTATATAAATTCTAAAAAACGTTTTAAAAACTGTTAGAATTTTCAATTAATCATGGCATAAGTTAATGATTGCATTTATGTTAAAAACGCGTTCACATGTCTGTTTGGACTTTCGATACATGTATGTTCAGTGGATTGAGATTTAATAAGGCAGGACACCTTTCAGTTCATTGTGAAGTGAATCAAATCTACGTCAAAAGCTAAAAAAAAATATATATATAAGAAAATATATATTATTTTCTATTATATCGATATAACTAACAATAATTCTACACATACTTCCGTCAAAAAATTGTTTTTCTTAACAAAATTGTTCATCAGATCCCGTAATAACTATCTTACAGTGTGTATATTTATAGCTAGCCAGGTCAATCAACTTATTAAAAAGTTGATATAAATTTTGAAATTTACATAAGCATATATATAGAGAGAGAGAGAGCTTAGTGGATGCAATTAATTATTCTAATATGTTTGCATAAAAAAAGTAGAAAATTAAAGACGCAAAGACAAGAGTAAGAAGAATTCTTTGAGTTAGTTGTGCTGATGACTGATGAACTTATGATGTGGTGGGTCCAGTTTTCGAGCATACTTGTTTTTTTGGCTGGTCCCCGATGATGCATAGTGAAGTGACCAAGTCTTAGGATTCGACGCAGTTGTTATATCGTGTTACGTATTGATATGACGTCTCATATATACTCTTGATTCGACTTTTTTCACATATTTAATTAAGCTTGCTTTTTTCTCTTAAGTGAAAAAACGATTAAAATTTGATATCTTTTGGAAGCTAGCTACTAAAAAAAAAGCATTTTATGAATGTAAATCAGAGTTAGAATTTGATTTAACATGTATTCAAATATTCGTTTTAAGCTATCTAATCTTGGATATACGGAAATTTTTCTGTTTGAAAAAACTGGATATTTTAAATCTAGTTGATTGTATCGATCAAACGTTTATAGTTTCAAAATTTTAACAAAAAAAAACAAAAACTATAGTTTCAAATTCGTTTATTATATTCTTTAAGCTGAAAACAGTTAATAAGCTTGGTAGAGTTCCTTAGTTTTAAAATGCAGAAGATCATTTAATCAAAAGTAGGCTCATGAACTTACAGTCAACTGAAACCTACTATTGGATCAAAACGATCCATGCATATCAGATGAAACTGGCTAAGTGGCTATGGTATCATATAAAAAATGATGTGATTTCAAATTAAAATCAATTGTTTTTTTCTTTTTCTTGTTGTTAAATCGAAGTTCCGACCGGAACCATACATCTCCGAACTGGAACGCAGCATTTCAAGGTCCTTCACAAGCTGCAATTGAACTAGGGTTTCACAATTTCTGGAAGTGCCATTAGACCAAGAGCAATTTGGTTTAAAATAAATTGTTTAAAAAAATAAAATAAATTGTTATAAATGAATTTATTCATATTTCTTATGTATTATACTAAACCTTGTATAATATTCTGAAAGCTCCTGCTTTGTTTGAATATCACTAAGATCATGTGATATCTTTATGCTTTATTACTTAATACACAAATCTATGCATGTTTTCATATACATAATAATATATGTAATGTGTACGTCCGTGATTTTATTCGTTTTTGGTTTTAGATATGATTCTTATGTATTCGTTGTTATACGTTCTTAGGTAATTAAAATTCCTTTTGCAGGACACTCGAAATGCCAGTCCCTTTTACTTATGTGCAACTTTACTTCTTCATAAGGATTCTCAAATGAACCAATAATTTCCCCCAAAAAATGATTGTGATGTAGACTGTTTATCACAAAAAGTTATCTAGAATATCACCTTTTCTACTAGTAATATTTTTTGTTTTTTGCTTTTAAATGACTAAATTAGAATAACTGTTAACTAATAAAAATGATATTTAATGTGTTAGTTAGGCGATACCATTTTTTGGAAGCTCATTTACAAAATTGATGCTGTGATAAAATCGATTTTGCCACCGCATCATGTTTGCAAATAACCACCAAAGTTAGACTATTTCGTGCATGTATCCTATTTTTATTTTATTTAAATTAACTATCTCCATCGTTTTGTCTATTCCAAATTTTCAATGAACTTAGAAATCTAAAAAAAATACTGTAACAAAAATATATGTTTGGCGATTCAAGAACTTTTTTGTACAAGAACAACTAAAAACAACAAACTAAAAGGAAACAAAAACATCAAAGTATGGCATCCGAGCACCAACCACACCTTTAACCAGACTATCGCCGCATCAAACGCAATTATGGTCACCGCTCCGGCCGCGACCACTATCACCAACTTGAATCCAAGAAGACAAGACGCTATAAGGATAACCGGGAACAACAACATCGTATTGATCACCATCAAATATATATCGTAAAATTGATGATATTTTTACATGATCTTTACAAATAGATAAAATAAGGAAAACCAAATCTTCTATATTTTCCAACTCGAACGACTTGTTTACGTTGGTATATTTATATGGATGTGACAATTTTAATTCTTTTTTATTTTTTATTTTTTTAAGAGGGAATGCGTGGTGGAAAATTAAATGCAAACTACAATGATGCAACTGCATGCATGTGTATGATTTATTCGTTTTGGGCATTCGGCTTATTATTTTGCATTTATAAGTGAAATAGACGTAATTGAGGCTATTAAATTTTAACCTTTTTTTCTTGCAAAACTTCTTGTTGAGGGACGATATTTCTATTTTGAAGTCTATAATAATAATTATAAAGTAAACAAACATCAAATGTTGACCCAAAAAAAAAAAAAAACATCAAATAAACACACATAACACATTAATAAAAACATATAGAGTAAAAATATGGCAATTGGCTTCAAATTATATGGCGAAACTACGGAGTAAAACGTCTTGGTTTGTATAAAATAAATTTTCAAAGAGTGATCACATGTTGTTAATACAGACAACACATTGATAAAATAATCTATAAAGAGTAAAAAAAAATAAGATATACTTTCAGGGTATCCAGATCCGGGTCTACCCAAAATTCATGATATCAACGAATATGGATCCTTAGTAAATTAGCTTAAACAATAATATGAAATTACAAAAAAAAAAAATTAAATTAAAATATGAAATCACAAGATAAAATTAAATAAAAATATGTCTTTTAATTTTTTTTGTCATAAATATATTAAAGCATAATTATTAAAGGCATTCTCAAAAATGTACTATAGTTTTTCTATTTCTTATATAATATTATATATATATATATATATATATATTTTTTTTTTTAATTATATATAAAAACGGATCATGACCGATATCCTAACTTTTAAATTAAGATACCGGATATACTATTTTCCGAAGTGTATATGTTCGAATTTAGGATCTTTTACCCACCCCTATGCTGTCATGATGAAAGTGTTTCATTCACAAACCTAGAGAATGTGTTTTCTGTTTATAATCATCTGTACTCTTTCAATTCTGTTTCACACAATATTTTTAAATCTTAAATCGACACCGAACCGGCGATCACGTATTGTTTTTTAAATCATTCTAGTTTCGAAATAATGAGTCAAAAACTAACTCCGTTAACCAAGGAGAAAAAAGCTCTCCGTCTAATTAAAACCATAATCAAAGAGGCTTATATCTACAAATCCCATCTTTGGCATCAAAATTTGCAAAAGAATATATAAACACAAGTTTTCATTGTTTTTAAGGAGAACACAAGCCATGGATTCTCTAAGAGGCCAAGGTGGGATTCAGATGCTTTTAACTGCTGAACAAGAAGCCGGACGGATCGTTTCAGCTGCTAGGACCGGTATTGTCCTTCTCTTTTACGGTTTCTTGGCTAGATTAGTAAGATTTTTGTTTTGAATCCTTTCCGGCTTTTCCATTTTTGTTTTGATGGATGGATCAACGATCAGCAAAACTAGCAAGAATGAAGCAAGCAAAAGACGAGGCTGAGAAGGAGATGGAAGAGTACCGATCCCGATTAGAAGAAGAGTATCAGACGCAAGTTTCAGGGGTAATCAGCATCAACACAAAACAAGCTACGTACTGATATATTGATTTGTACTCATTCTTTACCTTTTGTTTCAGACGGATCAGGAAGCAGCTGCAAAACGTTTAGAAGAGGAGACAGAAGGCAAGATTCAGAACCTTAAGGAGTCTGGTAAAAAGGTCTCTAAGGAAATTGTCAAGATGCTCATCAAGTATGTTACCACTACTGGAGCATGATTCTCAATACATTCACATCTTAGTACCATATTTCCTTGATAATAAAGTCGTTTGATGCTTAAGTTCCAGTTTCTTGGTCAGCTGATCCTTATGCGCAGATCAAGCCAAATACATATATAGTCCATGCGTATAGACACACATTTGCATGAGGAAACTAAAACAACATTAGATCAAAGTATCATTGGCAAAACAAAAAAGAGGGGAAAACAGAACTACGTACGCAAGTGATGAATTTTAAGGACAGCTACAAAAGGGATAAACATGCATGCAAAGATAAATGCAATCTTTGGTAATTTTGGTATCTTTTCTGTACTCTAAAGGAAAAAAGTGGTCCTCGTTAGCCCGAATCTTTGGTTTAACCCGCTTGTATTTTGGGCCAGGCATCCTGAAACTGTACCTTGTTAATATCATCAAACAAGATAAATTCTTGAGCATTACATACATGCAATGATATCTGCGGAAATCGGGTTGACAAATATGACCCAGTCAGAATCAAATAAGGATTGAATCGAGATGCAATAAGAAGCAATAATAAAACTTAGTTTTCCAGGACAAGGCTATTGTCTTCCTGGTCCGCCAATATGGTAATATCTATGGACTTTCATTCAAACTACTAACTGCAATATATATGGACTTTACGTTTGCGGAAGGCAAAGGCGAGTTTTAACATTGCGCTCAATTTTGTAAAAAAAAACAATATACTTTTTTTTTATTAAAAGAGAAAATTGAAAAGACATTATTACAAACGTAATCTTCATTCTTCAATATATATCTAATGAGTAAATCAGTTCAAATGGTGCAACGAAGAAAAAAGAAAATAAAACTGTTCTAGTGTTATATGAGACTGTATACCTATCTTAAAAAAATTACACATATAAGTGGATTTCATTGACGTTAAAAAAAAGGATTTCATTTTAACACTACATATATCGATAATTAAGGGAAAATACATACCAAAAGTTTAATACTTGTAATTGGCATCCACTTATAGGAATATACGATATTTGTTAAGGCTAAAATTAAATTTTGATTTGGTAAATGAGGAACTATTTTCGATACCCTACATAATTAAAAATGAAAAAGAAACAAAAAATCACCAGATCATCAATATTCAGTTACGCACGTCATGGTGAGGCAAGAGAGAGAAAGAGAGAGAGAGAGAGGAGCTTGTGGAAAAGTCTGTTATTGTGTTCTGTTTGTTGTAAGGCGACTAACAGAGCAACCAAACTTGGTCTTCGTCTTCTTTAATCCTTATCCTCTCCGTCGTATGAACGCATCGTAACCAAAATCGTCACACAATTCCGGTGGTCGCCGGAGTAATCAACCGATTTTCCAGATTCCGATCGTCGGTCGATGGCAACGTTTCACAGCTTCCGGAAAGCCGTCGGAGCGCTTAAAGATTCCACCACCGTCAGCATCGCCAAGGTCAACAGCGAATTCAAGGTCAGATTAGATTACTTTTGAAATTTTGAATTTTTTTTTTGTTTTTTCCTCTGCTTCAAAAATCTCTTAAATGACCCATGAATCAATTTCAAATCGAGGTAGGATTTGGATGTTGCGATCGTCAAGGCCACAAATCACGTCGAATCTGCTCCCAAAGAACGCCATATTCGCAGTAAAAGTTTCTTCTTTTATTCCCACAAACCCTTGATTTGGTTACGATTACGAGTTTCTGATTCGATAAGAGTTTCTCGGATTTCTGTTTTATCTTTTTACAGAAATATTCTCTGCGACATCTGTAGTACAACCACGAGCAGATGTTGCTTACTGCATTCACGCACTAGCCAAGAGATTGTCCAAAACTCACAATTGGGTTGTGAGTTACTCCACTTCAAAACCCATATTCTTCAATCTATAAACTCTCTTTTGGGTTGCTCTAAATTGCTTTTCTAACGCTCAGGTCGCGATCAAAGTGTTAATAGTCATTCATAGAACACTAAGAGAAGGTGATCCCACATTCAGAGAAGAGCTTCTCAATTACTCACACAGAGGACATATACTTCGAATTTCTAACTTCAAAGACGATACAAGTCCTCTTGGTGAATGAATTACCTTTCTATATCCTTTGTTCCACACCTTTTTGGTATGTTAATGAAAATTGCTAAAAACATTTTCTTGACTTGGTGTTGCAGCTTGGGATTGCTCTGCCTGGATTAGGACATACGCGCTTTTCCTAGAGGAGCGGCTTGAATGCTATCGGGTTTTGAAGTATGACATAGAGGCAGAACGTTTACCAAAAGGTTCAGGTGCATCTTCAAAGGTTTGTTCTGAATTTATCACCATTTAAACCAACAAAACAAGAATCTAATTCTAGAGATTGACCATAAATATGTGTACTAAGTCACAAATCATTGTCCAGAACGTGGATTTCAATGCTTCTCAAACGTATAGAACAAGGATGCTAACTGATGAAGAGTTGCTAGAGCAGTTACCTGCTTTGCAGCAGCTTCTTTACAGGCTTACTGGTTGTCAGGTAAAGTTATATATCCAAACTAAAATCTTCCCGCTTTTTTCGATTTTACATCGAACGATTTCTTAATATGTTTTCAGTTTTGCAGCCTGAAGGAGCAGCCTACAGCAACTACCTAATCCAATATGCTCTTGCATTGGTGCTTAAAGAAAGCTTCAAGATATACTGTGCCATTAATGATGGAATCATTAATCTTGTAGACATGGTTTGTAGAAATCTCCTTTCTCTGGTTTAGTATCAATTTGCTTCTAATTGAGTGATACTAAAGTATATGTCTCTGCTCGCGCTGCAGTTCTTTGAGATGTCAAGACATGATGCAGTTAAAGCTCTAAATATATACAAAAGAGCTGGCCAACAGGTAAAGCTTTAAAGCTAGACTAAGTCCCAAATCTTCACCAAGCTTGATTATGAAAAGGTTTTCTACTGCACAGGCTGAAAATCTGGCTGATTTTTATGAGTACTGCAAAGGTCTAGAGCTCGCGAGGAACTTTCAGTTTCCAACTTTAAGACAGGTTCCTTCTTAATTTGTGATAAAGCAAGTGAGATTGATCAGCTCAAAATATCTAATATCTAAATCTTTGTTTCAGCCTCCTCCGTCTTTTCTTGCAACCATGGAAGATTACATAAAAGAAGCGCCTCAAAGTGGTTCTGTACAGAAAAAGCTGGTACAGAGTTTGATCTCACCATATTTGGTTGAAGTTGATTAGTAAGTTTCTTTATGATTGGAATTTTGCTGTGGTAACAGGAGTATCAGGAAAAAGAGGAGGAAGAAGAAGAAGAAGAAGAAGAACACTCAGCGCAGCCTGAAGAACCTGCAGAAGCCGAAAATCAAAATGAAAACACCGAAGGAGACCAAACGCTTATCGAAGAAGAGGAAGAGGAGAACGAAAAAACAGAAGAGGAAGATGCTAAACCTTCATTCTTGATAGACACCGATGACTTGCTGGTGAAACTTCTTGTACACATCATCTTATGTGTAGTGATGTCTCTTTTTGCCAAAGCCTCAAATTCCCTTGGCCTTCTTTTCTCCTTCACAGGGCCTGAGTGAGATAAACCCAAAAGCCGCAGAGATAGAGGACCGCAATGCATTGGCTCTCGCAATATACCCACCAGGTAGCGAAAACAACCGCAATATTGTGTTACATCTTGTTTATTTCCACTTCTAACTGATTCTTGACAAAAACTAAAGACTTTGTGCAAACATTGTTAAAACTATTGGAGGAAGAAAACAAATTGGTGAACTTTTCATTGATCTCTACAGGTCATGAAGCTCCAGGCCCATCAAACAGTTTATGCTTAATAGAAACCGGTGGATCCGGTTGGGAACTAGCACTGGTCACTCCTCAAAACAACAACAACATTCCTCGCCCCGCGCCTGACACCAAACTTGTAATTAAGCCTAACGCAGCATCTATTTAATTTGAAACTCTCTCTATTTCTAATCTCAAAAACTCACATGGGTCTGTTATCTCTTGTTGTATTTATAGGCAGGAGGATTCGACAAGCTATTGCTTGACAGTCTTTACGAGGATGATTCAGCGAGGAGACAGATCCAACTAACCAATGCCGGCTATGGACAAGGTGGCACAGACACAGCAGCAGCACCACCAAACCCATTCGAGATGCAACAAGATCCCTTTGCAATGTCTAACAACATTGCTCCTCCCACTAATGTTCAAATGGCAATGCAACAACAACAGCAACAACATATGATGATGATGCAACAGAGTCCCTACAATTACTCTCATCCTCATGATCATCATAATCATCAATTCTCAGCAGGTCCTTCTCCTTCTAATCCTTTTGGAGACCCTTTCCTTGCCCTCCCGCCTCCGCCAGGCTCAGCTGGTCCGCAGCAAAACAGCCATCATTATATGCTCCTCTAGAGTAACAACATCTCAGTTAATAAACTCTCTCTCTTGGTTACCTCTTTGTTTTTTTTTTTTTTTGGTTTCAGTGTCTTAATTTGATTATATATTCAAGGTGTTATTCTTTCATTCTTTCTAGTAGAAAACTACTCTTCTACTCACTGGTGATTTCTAAGCCATTTGCCCATAAATTATGTATTGTTTTTGTCTCTGTATGTTTATATCTTTGATTTATGTTCTGATGATTTATCTCGTCGTTTCAATTAATTTCGTCCAGTATGATGTTGTCTTTCCAAAGTTTGTAGTCTTCTTTTCCATCAAATTAACGTTTACCCGACACTATGTTTAAAAAAAATCTAGAAAGATGAAAACTTTCTTTTTGGTCCTGTGTTCTAGAGCTCCGATACTACTTTGTTGAGACAAAGATTGACTTATAGAGAATAGAAAATTTGAATCTTTTGCCTTTCAATTTCTATCTCTCTCTCGCACCCGTATGAAAAAACCAAACAAAGAAAGTGAAAAGGGGACACAAGCCAGATTCCATATTTTAGTGAAGAGTTCGAACCATTGAGTTAACCATTTACAAGATATTCTCGTTCTTACCCACGCCTATAGATAAACTTTGAGATGCTCTGTTTTGTAAAGATATTAAAACTTGGTGACGACAAAGCCAACAATCAAGGCACAGTTGCTTTGATTCTCCCCATCCTGTGCTCATTAATTCCACAAAGAGACGCCTTCTTGCAGGCCTGCGTCTTTTGTCTCCTTCCGTACGAAAATACTAGAGTCAAAGACTTGAGAAAACAGAGCTTGATCATGCGAGTATTTCAACTCAGCGGAATCAAAGAAAAACAAATATTATGCATATATCATATAAAGTTTAATTAAACATAGATTGAAAAAGAGAGCACTGGATTTAAATGATAGCATGGGAAAGCAAAAACATCGATAACATTAGAGAAGCAAACACACATACAGGACAGGAGCCACATTAATTAGCTAGGAGCTAGTATACTAGAGAGGAACTGGAGGAGGCCAGTAAGGGAATTTCAAGTTGCTTAATTGAACGTAATCTTCGGTACTGTAGAAGGTAGTGCAAGTTTTGGTGGTGAGATCATAAACACCAAAGTTATAGCCCACAAAATAGATGCAGTTAGGCTTGAGTCCAGGGGACGAGCTGGCCGGGATGCAAAAAGCCTCGCTATGTCCAAGAAAAATGCAAAGATCTCCAATGTCTTCAGTGTAAATCATAGTCTTATCGTATTCATCCGACTGTTCCCCTGCCCTGAACACCATGAACTTTTTTGTTACGGGCATCAGTGTTGTCATCCCATTGGCCATCTCCTCCGAGTTCTCGCCATACCTGCAAAGAAATGATAGAGGCAATATGATACTCAAGCACACAGAATTATATGTTTCACTTTCACCTAAAACCCACCAACGAATGAATCAAAAATTTTTGAATCAGAATTTTGTATATATGAATCAATAGTTTTTTAATCTAGTTAATTAGATACTATACCACTTGACGAGGAAAAGTTGGCCGGTGGGTGACTCCACAAGGTGGTCTGTCCTTGAACATGAACTCACCTCCGCCAACTCCTGAAACACCGACTTAGGAAGATCGTCAAACTTCAAGTCGACGAAGTCGAGTAGTTGTTCATCCTCATCCTCGTCCAAATAGGAATAGCACAAGTAGTTGCCTCCGGAACTTGGAATGTAGAACCTTTAATCTCTTTTGGAGAACATGAGGCTCGATAAAGGGTTTATAGACTGAGGCGTCTTTTTTACGTCGATCCATTTAGAACTGCCAAAAGGCCAGCAGAGACTCAACCGAGATCCTGATAACTTGACACCCACTACCCAATCTTTATCTCGGTTAGGTAAAGAGGACATGGCCAGGCTTTGGATTTGAGAACCTTTGGGTAGAGGAGGTAGATAAACGGTCATGTCTTTTAGTTTGGGGTTAGAGGGCTCGTAAACGATAGCGGGACCCTTGCTCGAAAGGTCGAATCGCAATCCATCACGTGAAAACCCGACAGTCATCGCATCACATACCTCCCTCATGAGTTTCTTGTCCCTAATCACGACTAGCTTTTCCTTGGAGCAATTTGAGTTGTTGTGACATTCTACACGACCATCCGGAGAGTCTGGGTTGTTAAGGATGTGGTCAACCAACAGAAACGGGTAGGCTGGGTCAGACGAGAAGGGCCGATTATTCACCGTCGTCTCATCATCCGAATCCGACCCGCTCGTGTAAGTTGTAGATGAGAACAGACGAACGTTTGTGTGTCTCTACAATGTTTATGTATATTGAACTAGTCAGAGACAAAAAGAACAAAAATGTCAAGAGAAAAACCGAATTATTACATAGCGAAGAGAAGCTTACGAGGAAATTTTTGCAGACAGAGGGTTTGAATAGTCGCCTGATAGTAAGCTGGGACATTTTTGAAACCCTAAACCTAAACTATGAACGTCTCTTTCACCTTCTCTAGACGGCTAGACTTGATGATATAGAGAGTACGCCTTGGGCACCAAGTACAGTGTATAATTTATATTTACGGAAATCATTATATTAAATGAAGTGTGAAAAACACTCCATATTCATCCTCAATGTGGCTAATTTCTGTACTGTCCCTGGAAAAAAAATGATCTTAACCGTCGATTTTTTAAAATTTTAATCTCAGTCGTTCTTTAGTTTTTTATTTTTAAGGCGATCTAGAACGTCGATTTTGTTTTGAATTATCTCAAGCGTCGATATGGCTTGGTGCTTTAAAATACTAATATGCCATTAATGAAACTCCTATCTCAGTCGTTGATTTGCTTTGTGATCATCTCGGCCGTTACCAACACTTTTTAGGTTTTTCTTTCGATCTAGACCGTCTGTGTCAATGTTCGATAATCTCTACCGTCGATATGTAATGAGACTTTATAATGGTATAAATGCCGAAACCCTATGCGGCCGCCGCTTACTTGCGCTACAATTATAAACGATTTTGCTTTTATTTTAAATTCATCTCCACCGTTGATGTTGATCGTCAATGATCTTGAGCGTTCATAAGTCGGCTACTCTTTAAAAAACCCTAATCGCATTCCCATAAATATAGACGCATCAGGTATTTATTCTGTATATAACTTGCAGTCTTATAGCTTTGCTCGGTTCTTTGTTTTTGTGGTTATCGTTTGGTTAATCGGATGAATTTTTACAGCTTTTTGCAAGCGATGATCCAGTTATATATATGTTGGTATATATCCTTTCTGTCTGCGATCTTGGTTGGTGAAGATTGGTGTTGGTAAACTTTATGCGTTATTCGTCGGGTTTGATTTGTCGGTCTCTATTGTTAGAGATCATGAAGAGCTGTTATTGTTCGTCGATTTTGGTTCCTGTGGTTCGGTACTGCTGGCTGCAAGTTTGTAGTAACTCTTGCTTGAGTTAGAATTTATTGGTTTGTTTCTGTTTGGTTTGGATGGGTTTTACTACCATAGTTTTCTACTTTTAGTTATTTGTTTCGTCTTTTGTTTAAATTTTAGATTTGTGTTTTTTTAGTGAGTAACGTGGACTGGTTGCGTGATGATGGTCATGGTGATCCCTCGACTGCCGACTTTCATACGTAAGTTTTCTTCTTCACATGGTCGAAGACAAAATATTTTTTAAAATCAAGCAACTTTT
>OVAY01003238.1:0-12286 GCA_900406395.1 Kernera saxatilis
TTTGACGAATATTCTAACAAACAGTTATAACCGAAGAGGACCGAACCGACTTAATCGGGAGTGTTCGGTTTTCGGTTCGGTTCGGTTTTCACCTACGATGCAACCTTGAAAATCAATTTTGGTCTTTGTTCGGTTTGGTTCGGCATCTCCGAACCGATCGGTTCTTCAGTTTTTTTGTTAATTTTTTTCTATATCTGAACCGGTTTTAATCGGGTTTCTCTAAAATAACCGAATAAAGCAAACAAACCAAATAAATTAAAAACCGAACGAACCGAAAAATCCAAAAATACTGAAATAAACCGAATTTCTTTAAAAACCCAATTTTTGCAAAAAAAACTGAAAAAAAAACTCGTTTATAACTGAACCGAATTAACCAAGTTCTGAACCGAAATGAACCACATTTCTATTTGTTCAATTAGGCATAATTTTTTTTCAAACCAAACAAACCAAAAACTGAAGAAACCGAAAGCCAAACACTTTTTTTTTATATAAATTTTTTAATATTAAATTTGTAATTTTTTGAAATATCCTGAAATCTCAACTAATCACCCGTTAAAATACCTTAAAATTTGTTATAGTAATTCTACAAAATCCTTAAAAATTTTAAAGGGTTAATTAATTCAATATACATAGTTGACTATTTAATTAGTTTTCTAACAATGATAATTTGAAATTTAAGAAACTAACAAAGATAATATTTTTAAACCATAAATATCCTTGTACTTTAATTTAATTACACAAATACCATTATCATTAAAATCATATTTCCGATAATAGTATACTCGGCGATACTGTTCATCCGATATGAACAGTATTTATTCAAATTCAAAAATAATATTCATCACCAAAAATCAGAAAACTGTATATAGTTTTCAATAGATAACTATTTAGTTAACATGCTAATTATTTTGTTATAAAAAATATAAAATTTTAAAATAAAAACATGAATTAATATTTTTTATTTATATATATATATATATATATATTAGTTTAATAAAAAGATATTAGTAGTTTTCTTACATAATTAACATGATAATAATTAAAATAGCAGGTAATACATAATGTTAACATGCTAACAATCATATATGATATTTATAATGTGTTAACGTTAATATTTGATAGTTGTAACATGCTAACATAGTAAATATCCGAATAATATTTCTAATAAATAAATATACAATAAATCTACGGTAAATATCTGATACTTATAAGTTATAACATGAGAACAATAAGATATAATACTTAACATAAAATATGTTAAATTTATAGTTATCGTGTTAAATCAATTAGTACATCAATAAAAACTATAGTTATCGTGGTAAGTCAATTATTACATCAAACAAAACATAAAATATCAATTTAAATATGTAAATTAATGTTTTGATTTTCATGGGTATATAAATTTGACAAAAAGATTAGGTTTTCTTATTTTCTTATATGTTTAACATGATAACAATTATGATAACATGTTATATATATTTTGCTAAGGATAACAAGACCAATAACGAGTTATAATTATTATTAATGTGCTAGTTTTGTTGATGAACAATGATGTTGAAATGGCATGAAAGAGTTGAGGTACGGAGGAGATGCAAGAACTCAGTGGTCGGAGAATTTAATACAAAGGAAGGGTAGAAGGGAGAAAATTTATTTCTCTCTCTAGTCAAACTAGTTTAAAAAATATCAATGCTATTTACTTAATTTCTAACTTATTCATGGCTAGATAGTGGTATTATTCAATTTTAAATTTTTTTAAATCTCTCTAACTTTCAAATAAATTCAAATTCTTGATACAATATGCCCCCCTTAGTAATTGACTTTGCGGGTAGTGGGACAAACTTTTAAGAAGGATATTTTTGAAATTATAGAATTGATGAAATCATTTTTTTGGTCAAGAGAATCGATGAAGTCATAAACATATTATTTGCGTCGTAAATTTTGGATGAGTTATCATTATTATGCCTACAAAAAGATTAGGTTATTTGGACCAATTTTTCTTTAAATAATTTGAAGGAAGAATGAACTACAAAATTAATCTATAGGAAAATAACAACATTCATATAGATAGGATAACATATTTAGAATAGGTTATCTATATTAAATTATTAATCTATATAAAACTAGATTGGATGCAAATATGGGAGTAAAAATTTTGCAGGGTTTGATACCAAAAAAAAATTTGTGCACGGTGCGGATAACTACGAATATACACCTCCATATTTGTAAAGGTAAATAAGCTACCTATTAACCAATGCGTTATATTAATCTATCATGCAAACTCTTATAATTTTGCTTTACCTAAAAAGATCAGCGTATTTTGTTTAGCAAAAAAAAAAAGATCAGCGTATTTGGTATGCTACTTTGTATTGTTCTCCTCACCCTCATTAGGGAATCGATCTCAAAATCTTATCAATAAACACAAATTAAAATACATGCATACATACTATGTATCTTGTATCTTTAAATACGAAAACTCTTCCCACTTGCATTTCTTTAATGTATTATTTTAAAAATTTCACGCTCTTTGTTTATTCTGAATAATTAATCAACCAATCGCTGATCAAAGACCGATTGATACATATATAATCATATATTCATATCCATCACCATCATATATTATATGTAAATATAGAGGATGTCAAAATAATATGGATGACAAAAACATATCAAAATCACATTATTCTTAATTTTAAAATTCTCGACTTTATTAAAGCAACTCAATCATATTCTTCCATCGAAACTGGTCAATCGTATCTTGTATGGCTGCTTAAAACATATCCGAAATCGTAAGAAAATATTAGAAAAACTGAATGTATATCATCCAATATATCCGCTGAAAACTTGGATTCTATCACCGAAATTAAGGAATAACAATATTCATTATGTTTGGGTTTGAATCAAATAGTGGCAGATTGATGATATTATTACAAACTACTAAGCTACATCTCAAAATATTGAGTTGTGATATCTAATTTCTCGAATATATTGCTCGAACTTATTTATCCGGATATTGATTTCCAAAGACTCGATTAATCAAATTAGCAACAAAGAAATTATTTTACACTATAATGTCTATTTGATACCTGTTAAGAGGGACCAAGATTGGGCTTCAATATTTTATTGGCATATTTTCGTACAATTATAAATAGCATCTCCACCAAAATTTGTTTTCTTCTTCAACCAATGACTCAGAAAAAAGAATCTTCACTATTTATTTATTTATTTAAAATTCTCACTAACATATATTGTACATGCATCATTATATATATGTGTTGTTTCAGTAGTCTTCAATAAGGGAATGAGGAAAGATGCGCTAAAAGAATGTTTTTTTTTTTTTAGTGGAGAGGAAATTTACAAAAGGGAGGGGGACATTGCCTCTCTGTAAAAGGTGCCTATCATTGTGCTATAAGTTAATAAATCATTGAAACACTAATATATCGACTCATAAATATTAATGAAAAGAATATTGGATCTACAATTAATTTACTAAGATTAAATTTGGAAAAACTGCTAAGAGTATTGGCTTCTATTGCTATGAGAGTCTAATATGACAAATTTTGCAAAAATGTTCACAAAGAGATAGCTACGGAAAGCTCAAATTGTAGCACAATATACTATTTCTAGATTTTTGGAATTAAGATGCAAGGAATATAAGTTAATCTTAGCATATACAAACAAAACTATTGTGAAGGAGATTTTATGTAATGCATGTTTGAACTTTGACTTTTGCATTGATCATGAACGGAATTTGTTTAGCTGGCATTGAGTCAATTTAGGAAGAATGCACATAACATCTTCGACAGAAATTGTGGAAGCAGCTGAATTTTGTTGAATATGTTAAAAGGTTTGGGCAAAAATGTCTGATCTGCATTAGACTAATGGATGATATATTAGTGATCAATATTGTAAGTATAAAGTTCACTGGTTCAATTAAAAGTTAGAAAAAAAATAGATTGAAAAAACTGAACTTCGTTTAAAAACCGAGCCAAGCTAGTCCATATCCAAATCCAAACCCAGCACACACCAAAAAAAATCTCTAACGAAAATAGAATTGTATAGTTAACAAAAAAAACTAAAGAGGTTGGTTATTCGATCACACACTATAATAGAATTTAAAATCTAAGGTATAAGCTACCTTTTATTCAATTGATGAAAATCAGAACGAAACCATCGACTAAAACCCGGTTTTCCCGGGGCCAAATCAATGGATGAATAAAAATTAGAGGGATTTAGGGGAATTTATACCAAATGTAATGGTTTCTGTACAATGAATGAGATATATATATAAACACTTGCGAGTTAGAGAGCCCTTTATTTGGAGAAATTTCTGATTCACAAGAAATCCCATTGCCAATAGACTTTGTCTACTATGCCTCCACCAGTTCGAACTGCAAGGTGAAGCCTTTCTGCAGCCGGAGGAACGCCCCAGAGGTATGGAACAGCCACTGTCATTGTTAGCTTCTCTTGTAAACCTCCTTTGCTCTCTGTCTCTGTAGCAACAACCTTTAACACAAAAGTACCGAGTTTATTAGACTCGAGTGAGAAAGAGAGAGAGAGTTTAGAGATTTCAATGGCGAAGGAGTTCAAGAGAAACACAGACCTCTCCACCATGTTCTAAGACAGTGTCTTCAACAACATCACTAAGCATCTCAACGGAACGGCAGAATCCAAAGATACAGAGTCTTCTTCCCATATCCAGTCCCTGACATTTGAAACAGTGCACTAAAATATCTGTGTGTCTAGTTTAACAAACTAGAAAAGGAAGAGGTTGCATACGTTTGTAGCTGCGATGTCAAAAAGAGCTCCAAGGCATAGACCTTGTGCAGGATCCATGTAGGAACTTTCTAGAAACTTTGGAAGTTTTTCTGGTGATTTGGATCTCCCATGTTTCTTCTGTCACAAAGCATATGACTCATTCCCACCAGAGACGGTTACATTAAGAGAATCATCAGAAGAAGAAAAAAACACATTTTAAGCACGAACGGTCGAGTAACTACTTCACCAATCTTCACAGTGACACTCACAAACAGTGGTTACCCAAAGTGTCTACATTTTTGACTATCTAAGAAAATCCACACAAAAATGTAAATCAAAACCAAGTAAATGAAAATGCATACATGAGATGATTTGATGCGGCGAGGAACCATATTGCCTCCAATCTGAATTAGCCCATCAGAGGTGAAAAGTGTAATTCTCTCTTCAGGAACCCATTCAATGCCTGCAATCGTTTGAATCACCAAAAATTCGGGTCTTACTTCTCACTAATGTCACACCCAGAATTGCACATAAAGATTGAAATCAGATCGCAGACAAGAGACGAGTACGAAGATCACCCTAATTCAACTTCCACAATCTCGAATTCTATACCCGATCGCCTCATCCTAATTAGATTAAATCATATATCGAGTTTTCGAATCACATTTCATACCAATGGATCAGTATGAGAGACCCTAACGAGGGTAATTGTTAGAAAGAACAATAAGAGTGAGACGGTCACCGTTATTTCCATCGGACCATGGGAAGAAGCTGAAAGCATCGTCATCGGAGAAGCTACCGTAATGCGATGCCTTAGCCACGAAGCGAGTCGAACGAGACGGCCGAGCGCGAGATATAAGAGAGAATCGAGAAGAAATAGCGGAGGAGGGAGCCGAAGAAGCGGTGTCCCAAACGCGAGAGATGGTGAGGTGAGAGAAGAGAAGCGCAGAGGTCTCCGCCATAGCCAGAGAATCACAGAAACAGAGCAGAGAGACGCGTGAGGAGGTGGAAGAGAAAGGAAGACGGAGAGCGAGTCTACGCCACAGGCTTTTTAAGCCGATGCTGCCACGTGCCAATGTCTGAATTTTTCTTCGGGAATTTGCAAACAAACCCTCCTATTTTCAATGTTTTACAAATCAACCATTCAACTCATGACAAAAACCCACAATACAACCTTTACGTATTTGTCTAACAGATTTTAAAACTACGTCATTTTGGACGAACGTTTTTAAATTTGTATCCTTGACCTCGCTAACAAATCCAAGAATACGATCCTAACTGTAGACTACATATAAACATACTTGTAGACAATGCATCGAGATCCCAAGAGAACCGGCAACATATTTATATGCAATCGTCTTAATGTTAGACAAGTGACTAAATTTCAACAAAAGTTGAATGTCAAAGGATAATGATAGTAAGCTTGTGGTCATCTTACGGGTAGATAGAATCTCTCATTGGTATCAAACAAACCAATACTAGACATTCTCATAGGCTTGCCACTTTTTCTTCTAGCCACTTCACCAATACAATCCATGAGACATCACAAAACTCTGTTTTTGCTTCTCCAACTATTAACTGTAGCTGCAGAATCTCTCACCGGGAATATCAACGCAAAGGAAATGGAGAAAATGGGTACTTTTTGACAATCTCAACTTGGTGATGAACTATATCAGATGTCGGAAATGTCTTGCATAAACAAAACAAAACGCATCCTTTACCCAACGCACAACAAGTCACATAACTCTCTACATACAATCTGTATCATTAAGTCGTTCCGACTTTCTTAGGTTTAGCGCGTCCATCTTATGAACAGATACAATATGACAATTGTCGCGATCATACCGGCGTATTTGATCCAGGTGTCAACACGATTGCGCCTCTCAATGAGCCTCAGTACAGAGTTGGAGAGCCCTACGGTGTTCAGAACATCCAAAGCTTTACGCTGTGCCCTCTGTGAACTCAAAAACCCAATGTTAATGGCATCAGAAATGTTTTCCCCATTCACTTTGTGCCATATATATATTTGATTAAGCTTTGATTAGGAGTTTACCTTCAAACGATCCCTTTGTTCAGCATATTTGGAGAGGATAGCAACTCCAGTTGAAAATGAATCTTCTAGCAATCTCTTTGAATTCGTCACAGAGTTCATTGCTTGAGCCTCCTCATCAAATATTTGCAAAATGTGTGCTCCCTCTCCGCTCCTTCTGCCTAACAAATCCGCCCTCTCTTTAGCTTCCAACATCCTTCGCTGATTCCTCCACATGTATTTTTCCAGACTTTGGTTCAAATACTCGGCCTCTTCTCCTACTTGTTCAGTCTTTCTGCCAAAACAAAAAAAAACGCCCAAATGCTTGTGATTTCAACAGAGATTGACAGAGTGTAGCAAGAAATGGAAGAAACGCACTACTTGAGACATTCAGAAAACACAGATGTTAAACCAAAGAAGGAATATGTATCAGAGATATTCGCCATTTGGATGATCTATGAAATTGTGTGTAAACTTGGATCACCAATGGCGAATTCGTAAATGCAAAGTGGCGAAGAATATATATTACCATTCTTTTGGATTTAGCTCAAGAAAAATCTACAGACCGCTAAGTTCTAGGTCTAAGAAGTCCGATAATATAATTTTCGTGATTCACATCAATTTCTTGAAATTTGGATTTGAGAAGAATGAATAAAGAATTTAAAACAGGGATTGCTCACCTCCTCCAGAGATCGCGCTGGGATTTAACAGAGATCGAGCGCCAGAGAGCGTCCATGTTGGAGCAGAGAGATTGGACCTCGGTAATGTCTCGTTTCACGGAGGAGGTCAGATCGGAAGAATCCATAGGAGCAGCGGATTCGAACCTCTCCAACCTCTCGATTCCGTCCCGAGCCCTGAGTAGAATCTTTTTCGCACTATTATATACCTCCGACAAGGATCCGCCTCCTCCCACGATCCCAGACGCCATTATATACCAATCAAATCAGGTAACCACAGATCTTTCTCGTTTCCGAAGCGCGTCGCTGAATCAGAGATACATACGTAGACATCGATCGATACAATGAGTAAATAACAAACCAAGTGTGGAGAAGAACAGAAAGCGGATCGAAAATCGAAAGGGGGAGAATCAAAATCACCTGTGCAGAAGAAAGAAGAGGAGAGGCAGACGAAGAAGAAGAGGAAGATTCTAAGGAATTGTAGCGCCGTCCTGGAAATGGCTGCCGGATTAGCGCCAGCAATTGATCGGAGATGTTACGAGGCATCGAGATTTTAACGGAGTTACAGACAAACAAGAAAAGGGCTAGATAATGCTTTGTTAGGCCCATCCTATGTCTGGGCCTGAAGGTAATTTGTTTTTTTTTTTAATATCTATTCATTAACATAATTTGAATCGAATATTACATTATTATCAAAAATTTAAAAACGGAGTAAGATTTACAAAATACCATAAATTTCTGTATATTTTGCAAAAATACAACTACTTCTTGTTGTTTTTCAAAACTCTCACTATTTTAGCTACAAATTTATGAAAACTACCTCACAAATTAAAATACAACAAATAATAAGCTCTTGGTTTAGAGAATCTTCGGTTTTTTTTCAAAAAAAAAATCATTCCTAGTCGACTTTAAATCGCCGTCGATTTTTGCATGGTAAAATTTTCATCGATTTTCGCTTGGTCAATATTGTTGATTTCGTTTTCATTATGCATGAACTCTGGTTTTTAAGTTTTTTTTTCTCCTCTTTTTATATTCACAATTTCCCAGACCTAAAAACTACGTACTCTCTTTAAAATCAAACATTCCACGTAAATCAGCATAAGGAATTTGAGGATATTCATGATGAAACAAACAATTCTATGTTTTATAACATCGACTGGGATGCAACACAATTGAATTTTATAGTCCCTACCCTACATCTCAGTCCTCAGACCCATTTTCAGTATTTAATCTGACCTACAATATTTTGCATGTTCATCTTAATTCTTTTTTCTCTTATTTGCTGTTGTAGATGATGTGGAATCCACGCCACAATTTCTTCCCTTTTCCTTTTTTCTTTGAAAAGAACTTAGCTTTTTGTTTTAGTCAAAAAAAATATATGTTCACATTTCCTTAGTGGAAACTGAAGAATCCTATTTAAATGTGTACCAACAAGGGGACAAAGTGGAAGATAAATTATTCACTATTCTATAAGCTCAAGAATAATTTTGGATAGACTAACTTTTGTGCATCATGCCAATAGTATTAATTTCTAAAATTATGTTCTTATTAACCACCAAAAAGGCCAATATGATACTAGTGTTCTCTCTTTCAAAAATATCTCCTGCACATGTGTACCATAACTCATCTTCTTCATCTCTTCTCAAAAACTATATATACAACGATACAATTATCTATACATTTTCGTCGTTGTCGACACTCAATCCATTACTAAAATTTTAGTCGCTAGAATCATATGTTGACGCTAGTAATAGATGCTCAAAAATATCGTTTATGAAACGAACGAGAACTCGTTGTAGCAAACAAAGGGTACCAGAAACTATTTGAATACTTTTTGTAATACGCAAGTTTAACAATCATCGCTTATGAATCATTTATTAGTGATCAACTAAGAAACTTAGAAAAAAATCTTAGTTATTTTTTAATTATAAATTTAGAGTTAAGAACTTTTCATAAAAACTTTAGATTTAGGTGCTCCAAAAGATAACTCTATTAGGGGTTCTTAAAAAAAAAAATAATAATCGGTTTTTAGAAAAAGTCAAAAGAGAAGAAAAAAGTGTTTTGTTTTTTGTTTTTTTTTTCTCATCCAAATTAACATGGATCAGACACGTGGCACATAAGAGTCGGTTCTTGTGTTTCTTAATTAAGAACCGTATCTAATCTTTTTAACATTTTTTTGATTATATAAATTCTAAGAAACGCCCTAAGAACATTTAGAGTTCTCAATTGATCATGGCTTCATGATGTTTAAGAGAGCAACTGAAATTTTTAATTTTATTTTTGTATAAGAGCAACTGAATTGAATGAATTGAAATTAATAATACTAAACTCTTCGGGTTTGTCTTTTTTTTTTTTTGTAAACAACTCTTCGAGTTTGTCAGTAAATTCTCTCCAAAACTAAAAGAGATATATAACCCGTTAAAACATGAAATTTCATACGAAGAAATATAGATCACAGAATTCACATAGAAGATTATTTTGTGTTCTTAATTATATTTTGCTATCTTGAAACTAGTGGCCACAAGCACTACGACTCGGACCAGAAACTAACTTACGACCCGAGGACAAATCTTCCTTTGACACCCTCTTCTTCTCGTACGTTCCCGACTCATCCCTCGAAGCTTCTCCGATCAAACCAGATTCTGTTGTATCTTCTGCAACCTCGTTACAACCGTGATAACGAACCATTGCCACAGAATGCGTCAAGTAAACCATCAAGAAAAACACAATTTTGAGAAGTTTCTTCATCTCCATAATTCAATAATGACAAGCACTTTATAACAGTTTTGATTATAGTACAGTTAACTGTAGATATATGCATGTTTATAAATTGATCAATTCTCATGACCGAGTGTTTTCGAACTACTAATTTTTTAGGTTTATTCGTTGTATTTGGTGAGATGTAATTAAATTAAGATTTCCATGACTCTTAGGAATATGAAACTATTAGTATTAGGAATATGAAACTATTAGTATTAATTACTCATAAAACCTAAATAATATCTCCAGAAAAATCTCTTTAAAAAACGCAAGATTTTATCGTATGTTTTGAAAATTTATTTTTCTTTTTGTCATACGAAAAATTACCTTTAAATCTAATATTAGTGATTGGAGGGTGTTTTAGATGAATTTTCTAGTTAAAATACAATGTTCCAAATTTCATAGTTTTAAGTTATATTTCTGAGAATTTAACAACAAATCATAACAATTTTTCTAATTTCACCAAAAAATCATCAAAATTAACTAAAAATTTATCAAAACTCAAATCATTTAGAATATTTGATTGAATACATCCCTTAGAAATTTCAATGGTTCACGTGTACACTTGTTTACATGAAAGATAAGTGATAAACTTTAGAAATTTCAATGATCTGTTTGTGTGATCAAGGAAGCTCAAGATCGGCATGAGCATGCGCGTTAAGATTGGCAGGCACGTTCTTTTTGAACGTCATTGTGTACAGAGCTCTATCCAGATGATTTTCAAGCCTATACCTATGGAGTAACCATCTTCCAAACACATGATTAATCGTCGGTCTAAAAATATTTCTGACAACGTCGCCTCTTACTACCGGGTCGTTTCCGCTGATTTTCCAGACTAGCGGTTGTGGAGAAAATCTTCCAATGAAATCCAGAGACGATGGTCTTCTCTTGAACCTAAATGGAAATGGAAGTTCCCTGGAAAAAAAATGACCCATTGTTATGTTCATGTACCGTCAGAGCTGAAAAAACTTTTTGCATATATTGTTTTTCAAACTCGTGGTGTGTATAGTTGCTAGAGAATCTAGCAGGTCTCAAAAACTGCTCTTTGTTGTGAGCAAAATCCCGGTGCTGATCACAGCAATACACACTAGCTACACGGCGAAATCTGGTGCAGTCCGACAAATGACATTGCTGGTTAGGGAATTGAGAATTCTCCACAACCATGCCGATCACAGCAATACATACTAGCTTCTGTTAAGGTATGTCTGCTTCTTCCTTGTCTCTTAGTATCATTTTCTGGTCTGATCATGACCACTAGTTTTTTTTTTTTTTTTTTTNTCAGGGTATGTACTCGAGATGTACGAAATTATCTTTTTCAAACCTTGTTAAGCTTTCTTTTGAGAACAATACAATACAAGGTTGGGAAGTGCTTCCTCATCTGCTCAGCAAAACTTCAAAGCTATAAACTTTGGTCCTCAGGGTGTGTATCATCTAATCTCTCAATGTAAACTTAATAAGCAAATAATCCTAATTAACTATGCATGGTGCTCTATCTGTGATGCTTGCTCTAGGGCTTGCACTGTGTAAGAAGCGAGGGACTCTGCTTTGCTCCTCGAATTGGAGTGAAGGTGTTGGAGATATATGGGTTTAGTGGAAGTGGAAGAGAATTTGAACAATTGAAGTGCTTTTTGTGGCAAATGCACTTTCTTCAAATAATGAAAGTGGAAATTGAGGCTGATGATAAAGAAAAACTGCAACTCATCACACGCCTTCTTGATCTTCCTAAGAGTTCATCTAAATGCCAAATCCAGCTCTTGTGAGATTCACATCCCCTCCTAGTTTGTTTAATTTGGGTTTCAATTTAGTTTTTGATTACTGTTTTTTAGACTTTAAGATTTAGGGGAAATGGTAACCAAACTACCTAACCTAGTGAAATATTTTATTTTATAGGCGCTATATACTTTAATTGAAAACCTAAGCTGTCTTTGATTTTTGTGCATTGTTACCTTTTCTATGACTTATATCACAAAACCCCCAGCCCTACCACATTTCACAATCACAAAAGTCATGTTCATATTAGAGTGAATCAAGCAAAGGAGATGAGAAGGCCAAACGAAGGAAGTGA
>OVAY01003239.1:0-12285 GCA_900406395.1 Kernera saxatilis
ACATTGATTAAAGGAAAAAATTAATTACATATTCTAAATTAAAAAAAAAAATCCTTTCCCAGGTCTTCTTCACTCTTGAGAAGAACCTCAATCTCTGATTAGATAACAAAGAATTATTGCGTTGTTAATTACAAGCATCCTTTATATTTATATAGAGAACTCGGAGAAAAAGATAATCGTTGCAATAAAGAAAATCTAATCTTATGATATGATTTAAACATTGGGAATAATAATCCATTTTAATTTATGAATAAAACTCTCAAGTGGTTAGCGTGTTTCTTTGTGATTGACACTGGAGCAATGTAAGATCATCGTAAGGGACATGCGTCTCATAACTATCTTGATGCCGAATGTGTTAATTAGGTTTTTTTTTTTTTCTTTTTTTGTTAATTAGGGTTTTAATATCCATACAAAATAGGATCTGATCAATTAGTCATAGCTATATGCAAAGTAGATTGTTATTGTTATGGGATTTTGAAGGGTCGTCACTAATTTGTTTTCTTGCAAAAACGTGAGGAAATAATTTGGTTTCATTTTTGGTTCTTGTCTTTAGTACGTTCTTTTCAATTAATAGAAGGAAAAAAAAAAACAGTGTGTGGTGTTCTCAAAAAAAAAAAACATAGTGTGGCCAGAAACAAAGACGTTGAGAATCATTTCGTACGTTGGTTCACTCATCCTTATCTTTAGTACGTTCTTTTCAATTAACAGAAGGAAAAAAAAACATAGTGTGGTGTTCTTAAAAAAAAAAAAACATAGTGTGGCCAGAAACAAAGACGTTGAGAATCATTTTCGTACGTTGGTTCACTCATCTCTGCTATGGAATCTTGTCTTCTTCCCATGAGTTATTGACCGTCCTTTGTATGTTAGTTAACATGGATTATTGTGTATGTTCCTCGTGCTGAAAATTGAAGAGTGAATCAATTTTCATAGAACCTAATACTATTAGAAAACATGCCGATTTTTTATTTATACAAATCGGTTAGATCATTAAAAGACAGACAATTAGCAACGAAGTTTAACAACAAATTTTTATTTTTTTGCTTAATTTGCAACGAGCTTGTTCTGGGTTTGCGAGGATTTTAAAAACCGTTGTTTTTTCGTTGCTATTTTGTGACCAAATATAAATTCGCCTTAAAGTTGCAACTAGTTTTCGACAAAACAATGATGATTATTGTTTTGCTGCAGCATATCGTTTTCGAAGACCTCATAAACCTACCCTCTCGAATCTATCTGAGTCATTATAATGATCCAAGGATAACATATGTAACGCACTTGGTTGGCTTATGATGACAGATTGCAAGGATCATATTTGTGAAGTCTTCATGCTGAATTTATTGAAGTTACAACAAATTTGTAAGGTTTAACGCCTCTTCCAATTTTTGAATTGAACCAATCGCACTGGAAAACGATGCATTGCAAGTTGATTAATACTCAATTTCCAAAAAAATTATAAGCACAACATAGTATTATATAGGATCCACGGGTTGAATACATGAAGGGAAGAGTAGAATTGACCATTTAGTCAATCAAATAGTTACTTGTTCCATTTTAATTGTGATATTGTTATATTTTTAATTATGAATGTCATTATAGTTATTTCACAAATTCTCCTTAAAATAAAGTTATGGTGATGATTGATATACTACTATTTTTTATCGTTTATAACATTGAAAAGAAATTTCGTCATATATTTCTAGCGTGTTATAATATATAACTAAATATATATATATATATATATATATATCTTCAATCTACTTAAACTAAAATTTTGGTGAGTTATGATTATTCTGCTAAAACATTATTCATCTCTTTTTGCTATTGGATCATATCAATATTACATACTAGTAAAATCTTTAAATTTTCTGCCACGTTATTATAACATTGATCGGCCTTGTCAACGGGCTGGTAACATTGATTAAAGGAAAAACAAAATAATTATATTTTCTAAAACTAAAAAAAAAAAAAAAAACTCTCTTCATGGTCTTCTCCACTATTGCGAAGAACCTCAATCTCCGATTAGAAAACAGAATAATTATTGCGTTGTTAATTACAGTCATCCTTTATATTTATGTAGAAAACCCGAAGAAAAGATAATCTTCTGATATATTTAAACATTGGGAATAATAATCCATTTGACGAATAAAATACTCAAGTGGTTATACGTGTTTCTTTGTCACTGGAGCAATGAAAGATCATAGTAAGGGACATGCGTTTGATAACTCTAAATCTTGATGCCGAATGTGTTAATCTCATACACAATAGAATCTGATCCATTAGTTATATGTGCAAAGTGTTTCTGCATTTTTACTCGGCCAATTTCTTCCTCTTGATCTTATTATATAAAACTGAACGCGTGCGATGTGAACGTGATACATATACAAGTTTTTAAATAGCCAAATCGCGACATGTGTTACACTTAATTTAAATTATGACATGTATCAATATAAAAAAATAGTAAAACTTAAAAAAATATAAAATAAAAAAAAATTATATTATTAACAAAAATTTAAAAAGAAAATAAGTAAAATAGTATAATATCAATATAATTGGTAAAATAAATAAGTAAAATATAATAAAATGAAAAAGAAAATAATAGTAAAGTAGTGGAAAAAAAGTCAAAGATAAAAAAAGAGAAAAATTATCTATCTAATATATTATTTATATAAAATTTAAAAATATCAAATTTGTAAAAAAAAAAAGTAAAGTGATGGAAAAAAGAAAAATTTGTTCTAGAAAATAATTTTTTAATATGTTTAATATATCGTTATAAATAAGATCTAGAGTCTTCAAAATTCAATTGTGTCATTTTATCTTTTTATTTTCTTATTTATTGATATCAAATAAATAAAAAATGAGTTTGAAAATTAAAAAGTCGATCACAGTTATATAGCATAATTACTACAAGAAAACTACTAATTTCGAACGGATACAAATCTGTCAGAAGTCGTCGGTCAAAAACAGTAAATTATCGAAAATTGGTTTTGAATATTGAAGGAAAAAAACAATGAGGAGATAATCTAAATCATGTGACAAACATTCATAATAGTATAAAATTGATGAGATTTATTATAATATGAGGAAATTTCAAATAGAATTCCAAGTACTAAGAGAACTAAATACAAAGGGGAAATTTCATAAAAAATCTCCAACTAAACACATTTTTCCAACTAAAACATCCAACTTTTTGGGTTTCCATTTCAGACCTCCACAACTAAATAATTTTTCTAAAAATTGGATGTTTTAGTTAGAAAAATGTGTTTAGTTGGAGTTTTTTACGGAATACAAAATTATGTAAATACGTAGATGAGATCAAAACTTATGTTACATTAAAGTAGCCATGTTATTCAAATAAGACTGATCTTTAAGACCAATTAAGTAAAAATTAAGATAGATTTTGTTTTAAAGATCCATGTATTATATATGTTGAATGAGTCGCATGAAAAATGAAGTTGAAAAAAATTAACCCTTATAATCAAGTAGCTCTGCCCTTGGATTCACTCATCCCTATCTCTGCCTTGAAATCTTAACTTCTTCCCATGAATTCTTTGATCGCCCTTCATTTGTTAGTTAACATGGACCATTGGGAATGTTCCTCATGCTTAAAATCGAGGTTTGAATGGGTATCATAAGATTATATTTTTTTTTTTCTTTTGAAATATAATTTTTTTATTTAAATGCCAAAATCATAAGATTTGTAATTAAAAAATCATAATATTTCTGAATAACTAAAATAAACGAAAAAATTTAAACATAATAATATATAATAAAATCAAGATAATTTTACTACTAAAAATCGTCAATCCTCCTTTATAATTAAATATATTTCGGTTGGAAAATTTTAACTAATTTTTAAAATAAATATTTATAAAATAAAATGTAATTATAAATTAGATATACATGGAATTTTATTTAAAAAAAGACTAATAAGTTTAAGAATTTAAAAAAAAAAAAAAAATTTATTCATATTCGGCTATTTTACAAGATATATTTATTCTGATTCATATGTATATTTCAAAGACGCCGAGTTGCTAGACTCCTTGAAGTCCCCAAGTTCTTATTCAGAAACGTCTATTAGTAGGTAATGTGAATCAACTAAAAATGTGTCATCGAGTGAATGGTCAATAACATATGATACAATTCCATGTATATCTAATTTTTTTTTAATTTCTTAAACTTTAAAAACACGGTTTTTAGTATATCTCCAGTCTTAAGGACAAATGGACTAAGCACAGATTATGATGACCACCAATTTTTTTATTAGGGCTACTTAATTTTTTTAAAATAATAATTATATCTTTAGAACCACTTAGTTAATTTGTTGTTTTCTTATTTATTAAAATACAATTTTTTTTTGACAGATTAGAATATAATTTTCATAAAATATTTTTAACACAGTTTTACACATTTTTTAAAGCAAATACTATAGAAAGGAATATAACTTTTTCTTTATATTTGACCATCATTTTCATTGGACCAGTTGTCTGCCAGAGAATTTGCTACTTTTTTTGGTGTTAATCGTTCTCTCTTGCATAAGCAAATTTAACGCAATGTTCGAAAAAGAAAGTGCCCGTAACAACAACGTAACCAGCTTAAAATATTTTCGTTTGAGCGTGTCCATGACTGATTTGAATTCCAAGGAGTAATTTGAGAGATATATAAAATATATTCAACGAAAAAAAAAAACTTTGATAGACAATCAAATATTAGATAACCATTAAAAATTATTTAACATGCAAGACTACAACAATGAGCAAAAATATGAACAACAACTCGTACATTCCATCCATAATATTTTTTAAAAGTAGTAGACATTATTTAGACATACAATTTAAAGTTACCACCGGTCCATGTTTTTTCCCTTCGTTTATTTGGACGAACTTTGCTACGGACCTTGACCTCTACGTGAACTTGAAGGTGGCGCGTCTATTCGTGACATAACCGGGGGACGGAGGGTTTGACCTTGTCCCCCGATTAGAAGAAGAAAAAAAAGAAGAAGAACCGAAAATAAACGTAGAGCAACGTGTGATATCATCTTAACCATTATTATATTGTCTTCATAACGTAGATCAACTAATAATATATATGAATAGTAGAGAGGGGAGAAAGAGAGAAAGTGAAGACTTATTTTAAGTCTTTTATGTCTCAGCAATTGCCAAGTATATACACTACTTTGGCTACTTGTATTGGGTTAACAACATCTACAATAGAGACAGTCAGTATGTGACCGATTGAAGATATTACCATGGTGGTTCTGGCTTGTGTTCAAAAACGTGTTTGCCCTTCAACCATTTAATTTTATTTCATTTCTTTCTAACAAATTACCTTTAGTCTTTGTCCTTTGATGACTTTACGCAGTGTTCGATTTATATTTCATAGTGCACAGACTTTACGTTTATTTTCTTAAGTTTTAAATTGTAACAAAAAAAATCAGAAAGTATTTTTAGTTATGTGGTTAACAGATCACCTCTACAGTTTTTTTTATCGGAGTTCGATGCCATTTCTTTACAAATAGTGGAAAAAAACTTTCGAGTGAATCTTGTTAACAAAAATAAAATAAAAATTATTACAAAAAACAAGAAATTTTGTTAAGTTCTATGGTTCCAACTCAAAACCAATTGGTAAATTTATTTTCTCTTTCATTCGGTTGAATTCTCTTTCACTTGATTGTCTCTTTCTGATTTTGTCGATTACTCTTACTCATCAAGAATGTCGGCTCCGGTTGAACCAACCACGAACGGAACTGGAACGAACACGACCGCGAACACGAACCCGACGACTGGAGAGACGAGACGCACCATCTCTCCTTACGACCTCACCGCAGCTGACAATCCAGGGGCCGTGATTTCGCATCCCTTGTTTAAGGGATCGAACTATGAAGAATGGGCCTGCGGATTGAAAACTGCATTGTGCTCTCGCAAAAATTTTGGTTTTCTGGATGGTTCTCTTGCTCGACCAGCAGAAGGATCTCCTGATATAGACGACTGGTGGACGATTCAAGCCTTGCTTGTGTCGTGGATTAAGATGACGATTGATCCCTCCCTGCGGTCGAACATCTCTCATCGTGATGTTGCCAAAGATTTGTGGGACAATCTGAAGAAGCGATTCTCAATAACAAATGGGCCTCGCATTCAACAATTGAAGGCTGAATTGGCTTGTTGTAAACAACGTGGCCTTGCAATCGAAGCCTATTTTGGGAAACTGAATCGGATTTGGGACAACATGGCTCATTATCGACCTTTGCGTGTGTGCAAATGTGGCAAATGTGAGTGTGATTTGGGCACTCAACAAGAACAGTACCGTGAAGCAGAGAAGGTTCATGAATTCCTGTTCGGTCTTGATGAAAATTTCAGAGCGGTGAGATCTACTCTAGTCTCACGAACGCCACTGCAACCATTGGAGGAGGTGTACAACGTGGTACGTCAGGAGGAGGATCTGAAAACCGTCTCTAGAACCATAGAGGATTCACAGCTGTTCAAGCTCAGACCCGTGTGAATGAAACTCGAAATGGTGATTATGATAAGGGGATAGTGTGTAAGCACTGTCAACGCACGGGTCATGCTTCTGACAGTTGCTTCGCTGTGATCGGCTATCCCGAGTGGTGGGGAGATCGTCCCAAAGGAAGAAATCTGCAAGGAAGAGGACGTGGTGGTGCTGGATCTATTGCAGGTGGACGAGGGCGTAGCGTCAACTATGCTAATGCTGTTCATGTTCCAAATATACCACAGCAGAAACAAGCCAACTATGTCGTTACGGATCGAGATCGGGATGGCGTCAATGGGCTGAATGATGCTCAATGGAAGGCATTGATGAATTTGTTGAATGGAGGGGCAAGCACAAGCTCCGAAAAATTATCGGGTAAGCATTCTGTTTCATCTTGGTTAATGGATACAGGTGCTTCTCACCACTTGACAGGGAATTATACTCTTCTAACGGATGTTAGGAAGATGGAACCAGTGTTGATTGTGTTGGCTGATGGTAGAGAACGGATTTCGGTAATAGAAGGGACAGTTGTCTTGGGGTCCCAACTGGTTTTGAAATCAGTTTTCTTTGTTGAAGAGATGCAATCTGATTTGATAGCAGTAGGACAATTGATGGATGAGAATAATTGTATGGTACAATTGGCTGATCAATTCCTTGTGGTTCAGGACCGCGCTTCGAGGATGGTGATTGGAGCGGCTAAGAGAGAATCTGGAACCTTCCACTTTCGTAGAATGGAGTTCGTTGGATCAGTGGAAACTAGGGATGAGAAGTCTTTCAAGTTGTGGCACCACCGAATGGGACATCCTTCTCCTAGAGTTGTTGGTTCTCTAAAGAACGTTTCTGTTTCTGTTGTTTCTGAAATTTCGAATAAGGCGTGTGATGTTTGTCTCCGCGCTAAGCAAACAAGATCTTCGTTTCCTTCTAGTATCAATAAACTACGAAAGTTTTTGATTTAATCCATTGTGATTTGTGGGGTCCGTATCGGACGATTTCTCATTGTGGAGCTCGTTATTTCTTCACGATTGTCGATGATTTTTCTCGAAGTGTTTGGCTCCATCTCCTGAATGAAAAGACAGAAGCGCCAATCATTCTGCAAAACTTCATAACTATGGTTGAGAGACAGTTTACAACTAAGGTTAAAAGTTTGCGTAGTGATAATGGAACGGAATTTACGGGTCTGACGAAGTATTTTCAAAAACAAGGGATTTTACATGAGACTTCTTGTGTCGGAACGCCACAACAAAATGGTAGAGCTGAACGAAAGCATCGGCACATTCTCAATGTCGCCCGCGCTCTTCGATTTCAATCGAACTTACCGATGGAGTTTTGGGGTGAGTGTGTCTTGACAGCAGGATATCTTATCAATCGCACTCCAAACTCTGTGCTTCAGGGATTGACACCATTTGAAGTTTTGTATGCCAAAGTTCATGATTATGCGCACCTAAGAGTTTTTGGGAGCTTGTGCTATGCACATAATCAAGCTCATAAGGGAGACAAATTTGCAACTCGAAGTCGGAAGTGTGTTTTTGTGGGTTATCCCTACGGTAAAAAGGGTTGGCGACTATATGATTTGGAGAACCATATTTTTTTTGTGTCTCGTGATGTGATCTTCTATGTAGATCAATTCCCGTTTGCTGACATTAAAACCTCTCTGTCCAATGTTGAAGAAGTTGAGGAAGGAGAATTGTGGGCCACGATGGGCTCAAGTTTATTTTTAGAAGAAGAACAAAGGCCTGCTGGGGATTTGTTAATTAATTCTGGCCCAGTCCAAGGCCCAACAACAACAATATCTCAAATAGGGCCCGCTATTTTATCTCCCTCTTCTTCCTCGGATGAAAATTACGTCTCCACATCAACTTCTGATTCTTCACCGACGGTCGACGCTGCTTCCTCTGCTCAGGTGCAAACTCCTCTCTCTGATCAAATCGAACCCAAGGAATCACAAGAACTCCTTGGGCGGGGGCAACGACGTCGAATTCCACCGGTTACTCTCCAAAATTTTGTCGTCAATACTGCGCAGAGTACGCTCCTGTCTAACACTGAGGTAACCTCCTTGTATCCAATCTCGAATTATGTCAACTGCAGACGTTTTTCGGCAACGCATAGGGCGTTCCAAGTTGCTATTACTGTCAATGTTGAGCCAAAATCGTTTAATCTTGCGGTAAAGCTGAAACAATGGAGAGATGCTATGAGTAAAGAGGTTACTGCATTGGAAGAAAATGAAACTTGGACATTGGAAGATTTACCTGCAGGAAAGCGAGCAATTGGCAGTAAATGGGTTTACAAGATCAAGTATAACTCGGATGGAACGATTGAAAGATATAAAGCGCGGTTGGTGGCTCTTGGTAACAAGCAAGTTG
The DNA here is from genome assembly GCA_900406395.1 of Kernera saxatilis. Classification (NCBI taxonomy): domain Eukaryota; kingdom Viridiplantae; phylum Streptophyta; class Magnoliopsida; order Brassicales; family Brassicaceae; genus Kernera; species Kernera saxatilis. The sequence continues at coordinate 8,841 of OVAY01003239.1, forward strand.
AGGGTGAAGATTATGGTGAAACTTTTGCTCCCGTGGCAAAGATGGGAACGGTTCGCATGTTTCTTCGTGTTGCTGCGGGTAACGATTGGCCCGTGTATCAAATGGACGTGCATAACGCTTTTTTACACGGTGAAACCTCCTCCTGGTTTCTATTCGAAGGACGAAACGAAAGTGTGTCGACTGCGCAAATCTATTTACGGTTTAAAACAGGCTCCTCGATGCTGGTTCGAGAAACTCACTAAGTCTTTATGGGATTATGGTTTTCAACAGTCTCTTGCTGATTATTCTTTGTTCACATTTGAGAAAGACGGTGTTCAGATAAACTTGCTCATCTACGTTGACGACATGATACTCACTGGGAACTCGGAAAAAGCTCTACAAGTATTCAAAGACTATCTCTGTTCTTGCTTTAAGATGAAGGATTTAGGAGCTTTGAAATACTTCTTAGGGATTGAAGTATCTAGAAGTAAATCAGGATTTTATCTAAGTCAAAGGAAATACGCATTAGATATTATCACTGAATCTGGATTGTTGGGGGCTAAACCAGCAACGTTTCCGCTAGAGCAGAATCATAAATTGGCTCTCTCAACATCGGCTCTTCTGTCTGATCCTGTACCGTTTCGCCGTTTGATAGGCCGCTTTATCTATTTGGCGGCAACTAGGCCAGATTTGGCATTTTCGGTCCATATCCTTGCCCAATTTATGCAGCAACCTCGGGATGATCATTGGGAAGCAGCATTGCGTCTAGTGCGTTATCTAAAGGGAACACCTGGTCAAGGAATTCTCTTGAGCCCTGACAAAGATTTCCAGATTTCGGGATGGTGCGACTCCGACTGGGCAAGCTGTCCTCTTACCCGTCGTTCCGTCACAGGTTATTTTGTTCAACTTGGCCAATCACCAACCTCTTGGAAAACGAAAAAACAACAAACGGTTAGTAAATCCTCAGCTGAAGCAGAATATCGAGCCATGTCTAATCTCCGCGATGAACTCATTTGGATAAAGAATGTTCTTACATCACTTGGCGTATCTCATCAGCAACCAATGCGGGTTTACTGTGATAGCAAGGCCGCGATCTACATCAGCACAAATCCGGTATTTCATGAACGAACAAAACACATAGAAAACGATTGTCATTCAGTTCGTGATGAAATCCAATCAGGAAATCTCTCAACTCATCATGTCTCCACAACTCAACAGCTTGCCGACATATTTACCAAACCGTTGGGTAAGCAAGCTTTTGAAGACTTCAGATACAAACTGGGCATTCTTGACTTGCATGCTCCAATTTGAGGCGGGGTAATGGGATATCAATTCTCATATCAAATTGTATCCCATCAATCTCTCTATTACCTTATTAGCTCTCCTTAATATTAGTAATGCAAATCTTTGTAATTACGGTAGTTTAGGCAAGAGTGATTCTCTTTCTCTTGTATATATCTCTGTAATCAACTTTGTGAATAGTCATTGAGAAAGTTCTTCTATACACGTCTCTGTATTTATTCATGGTATCAGAGCCTGAACACACGCTGCACACCCGAACCGAAATTTATCTGGCCCAAGAAGGGTCCGATAGATCTGACCTGAAATCGGTCCAACACGAAATTAGTCCGGCCGATCTAACCCGAAACTAATCCTATGATGGGATATTGTCAAGATTAATGGTCAGACGGACCATTATCTCGAAGGGGCGTGTGAAAGAATGTCCCACATCGGAAGTTGGGAAGGACCTTGAGTAATATATAAGGGATATGGGCCAATCCACTCATTGCCAATTGGTTTTGAGTGGATTGGCCCATATCCCTTATATATTACTCAAGGCCCTTCCCAACTTCCGATGTGGGACATTCTTTCACAAATTTTTTTTTTAAAAGGTTTTCTTTTGAACCTTTAGAGAAAGAAAACTCTCTTCCGATTTTCGGGTTTCCCTTTGTCTCAGTGCGACTCGAATTCAGGCGTATTCCGGTTACTTCTCCAGCTAGATCTGGTCAGTGATCATGTCGTTACTTTTGGTTTATCTTCTTTTTCTTTTGGTTTTGTTTCTGTGAAGTGTGGGCGAAGGGGTGAAGATGAAGCTGATGGTTCGTTGACAAAGAAAATTGGAGGAATTGAAGAGGAAAAAGAGAGGAAAAAAGGTAATATATAATATTTTTCTAGATTTTATGGTGATGTATACAAACAATCCATCTCCAAGTTGATAATTTCTAAGTCTTGGATTTACTTAAATGACGTCAATAACTTAAATTTTTTTTAATGACGAAACTAATATATGTAAGGAACATATTTTCATGGTAAAACCGATCAGAGATTGTTGCCGGTTAAAGCATCCACAATAGTCAACAGTGATTTAAATCGCAGTGGAATGACTAAAACTTTGGTCCCAACCTTCAAGATGGTCCTTCAACTACTAAACTACCATGAATTGGTTAAAACATAGGAATATATATTAGTTTAGGACAAGAATATATGAATTACTCACTTCTGTATCGTCATATTCTAACTAAGAATCTGCTCTACCTCCTTCTGGGACCTTCCCAAAAGGTTATTTGGATTAAACCATTTACACATAAATTTTTTATTTTATTTTCAAATGTACTTCAAAAATGTTAATATAGATTTGAGAACCAAGATTCTATTGTTTGGATCTTTCAAAGAAATAAAGAAAATTAATGTCCAACAGATTCTTCTCATAACTAAAATTTGTGATTTGATCAATCATATGTTTTTTTGAATATCCTACTATCCGTTAAAGCGTATAGCTCTAGGATTTTATTGCACTAAAATTTTGGTGGTAGGTTGATAATTTATTTCCCAATTTCCAAAGCCAAACATGATTAGAAGATAAAAGAAAAAAAAAATATTTGTAAAACATGATTAGAAGATATTTAGGTCTCTTATTATTGTCGAAAGCTTGGGGTTTATTTTACAAATAAATATATAAGAGACACAAATCCACCGACTTTGCCCTAAGCATAAAGTACCGTTGTTCGCCTTGGTGATTGACATAAGAGTAATCTTTTTTCATTATGGACAAATCAGAGGAGAAGAGAATAATGGCTCTGAGGTGTCGTGAAGCATTACCCGATGGACGTGAAAGCTCCGATTTCCTAATCTGCGCTTGTTGCGGCGTGCGAGTGGTATATTCCTTGTCTTTCACGTCTCAAACAATCTTTGGTTGATGTTCTGTTTGGAGTGTTTAACTTGGTAAATCTTCTAGGTTTAGGATTCGTCGGAACTTTGGTGTTTAGATTCTGATAGCTTGTAGCTAAGTCTAGTGATATTGTTTGTTATTCTTATATATGCAGACCGGATTTGTAGTGGATGATGAATCTGATACAATTCGAAGAAACTTAACGTTTCAAAGATCTGAAAGGGAGCACGCCTGGCGTGATGATCGTGTGAAGAATGTCCCACATCGGAAGTTGGAAGGGACCTTGAATAATATATA
>OVAY01003240.1:0-12281 GCA_900406395.1 Kernera saxatilis
GAATAGGATTTCGGCTAGGGTTAGCCAAAGTGCCTATTGTGTATAAATAGGTATGCTTAGACTTTGTATGAGATGAACACAAACATAGAGAATTCTTAGTATTAAGGTTTTGAGTTTCTTGTAAGAAATCATAACGCTTATGGGGCTAAGGGGTTCGTCTTGAGAGGTTCTGGGATCACGTATAGATCCATGAACGTGTGAGAGACTAGATTAGTGTTGAGTGAAACTTGTAAGTGCACAAAACGTTTTCTAGTAATCATATTCTTTTGAAGAAACCCTGTGTCAGTTTGTGTCTCAGTTCCTGTATCAGCAGCTCTTGCACTTTCATGTTTTACATATTTAAGAATCCAAACACATTTATAAAAAACAATTAAGGTATATTTAGGGACTTTTTTAAAATACCACAACGAATCTCGCTGCTAATTGACCCGGACCTAGTCTATCTCGTTTTGATAGGTAAAATTTCTTAATGTCTTTTGTTATGCTTTCTTTTTAGTTCTATCTTCCGGGACTTAGTGTGTTCGCTTTTGTCTTTTGCTTTGTTTCCTTTTTTTGAGTTGTATCGCTTGAGGTTCGGAACATGCGGGCTTTGTATTCTACCAACATATTCCATTTTGTTTTTTTTTTTTCTTTGAATTCTATTTTGAATGAAATTTAGACCAACAAAAAAAAAACACAAACATGAATTCTTGTTATTAAGTGATTGATAATAGCCAACAAAAAACACACAAAAGTGGTTGATAATAAAGCATAAATGAAGCTGCAAATTCCTTTATTTTGAGAAATCATCTTAACTAGGGAAGTACTTGGTAGTTGAAATGGCCTCTAGCTCGACTTCAACAATCAGCGTATCATCCACAAGGAAACCCTTTGATGAATCTCTAAGATCATCAAAAGAGATCATCTCATTGAAACCCCATGCAAAAGCTCTTCCGAACCAATTCTCCACTGTTGGGAAAAAAAACGGAAGATCACATGAAAGCACTCTTAAATCATATTGTAAAATGTTTTCATAGCGAAGAATATATATATAAAAATATATCAATATCTGCTTACGTTTCAGTTCGCGGTTGCTGTGTTTGAGTTGGTTAAGAACTCGAAACTTGGTTAGAACATAAACCAACTCATAGTCTCCGGTTCTTTGGTGCCCTAGAAGGATAAGATATAATCCCACGGCTTTTCCAGTTCCGCTGCCACGACCAGTTGGAGCCATTTGTAATTGCCTGATCATCATATGAAATACATTTTGTTACTACCACAACTCTAAAACATAAAAAACAAGAACCTTTTTAGTCAACAATATGCATTATGCAATGTTTGGAATCCAAGTGGTGACAAAAAAAAAAATCAATAACACAAATTACTAGCCCTGCGTCTAATATCCGAACTGAGAAAACCGAACCGAGATTTTCAGTTTTTGGGTCGGTTTTAGTTCTCTCTGCTGAACCGATTGGAAGGATATTAATTTCACTTTGGTTATCCTAGAATTTTGGTTCGGTTCGGTTCGAACTGATCGGTTTCTCAACGTAATTGTTTTTCCTAATTAACCGCATTATACCAAAATTAGACCGGGTTGTAAGATAATTAATGGGGTCATATATATTAATAATTAAATGTGTTAGAACCGTTAATTAATTAGTTTGTTATGAAGTGGTCACATTTGTGAAATAATAAAAGACTAAGAGTATAAGTGTTGTGAAATATTTATGTGTGGATACATTTGGTAATTTCTAGTTCAATGACGGACTGAACTAGAAATTAATACTCATTAAATAGAGAGTTATGGTCCCATCAATAGAATACTAAGGTCAATAATTTGGGTAAGCTTTCGGAAGATTCCTCTCTCTCTCCTCTTCCTCTCCTCTCCCTTCTCTCCTCCCCCACGAGAGATTGCAAAGTTTTGCAATCATGGACTTAGGTATGATTTTGATTTTCATTTTCTTGATCTTAAACAAATATTGATATATCTAAAGATTAATTGTGTTTAGGATTTCATAATTAATTTACACGGGTTTCACCAAATTTAGACCGGTTTTAATGAAATTTAGACCAGTTTTCACTACTACCCGAATTTAACCAAATCCAATAATCTGAATGTATCTGAAAGCCCGACTTTAGCCAAAAAGAACCGATTTAACCGATTTTTTTTTTTTAAAAGACAAACCAAATTTATTTTTGGGTAATTCGGCAAATTTTTGCCAAACCGAAAACCCCGAACCGAATCGACCTGAAAATCCGAAATCACAGGACTACAAATTACTATGCTAGGTCAGAAAACAAAACTTTTTATTTTTTGAAGTAACGTGGACTCACCATTTTCTTCCTCCGAGGGAGAAATGTTCTGAGTAAATATCTTTGAGCAGCGTGGAGAATCTCAGAACTGTCCAGGTGAATTTGTCTGAACTCCTACTAACAGAGAAAAGTTCTGATTTTTCAAAGGGCGTAGGTACGGTCACATCAACACCAAACTCGCAGTGATCTCCATCATAAAGGTAACCGTTTTTTGGGTCTTTGAAGGTATCAACTGGGAGGACCTGAGAGAATCCCCACATCGTTGTGAATGCAGTGAATCGCCATACATCAGTATCTACAGTTAACACAACAAATATAGATATGTCATACATACACATAGCATCTTTCTTGCTTGTTTTCCATTTTGGATTGAAAAATTAGCAAAAAAAACCTTGGATAGTGAAGTACTTCCTCTCGTTCTTGTTGAAGACGTAAAACCTGAGATCCGCGTGAACCTCTTGATGTGCAGAAGCGGCGAGACTCGACTTGTCTATGGCTACGTAAAGCGAAAGGTAACCTAAACCACTATCCTTCGTGTTTCCGTTGGGGTACACAAGAAGAGTCCTGTATATATCATATTATGATCGTTCAAATGAAACTTATAGTGAATAAAAGGTCAAACTTTTACTTCTGGATTGGGTTCCCAAACCGTATTAAATATAAACGGCTGACAAAAAAAAAAAAGTCAAAAATTTAACAACTTACCAGTTGTATCCACCAGCCGAAAAAGGACGAGTTTCATATTTTTCTGTTGACTTAAAGATTGTGTTGAAAGCCTCCATCTTCAAAGAGTAAGTCGATGGACGACGTTCTCTCAGACCCTTCAGAATGCTTGAAGCAGAGACTTTATAATCACGCGATGAGATCTCTTGATGTTTTTCTAAGTAATGCACTTCTTCTTCCTCTGTTTAAAAAACAAAACAGAGCATCTTTCGGTAACGAAACAAAACAGAGGATTTGTGTCCAAACATAGAATCTAAAAGACATTTGAAAATATTCGATCGATTGGGATGGCATATTTACGCTGCAGATTTGTGTTGATGTCATCGGTGATTTTTCGGATTACAGACTGTGTAGACACATATGTGATGAAGAGACAAAGCAAGAGATAAGTAACAGAGATAGAGATAGTGTTTCTGTAGTGACTCTTCATCTTTCTTGAAATGGAGTGTTTGTTCAGTGGAGGGACTAGTGAGATATTATTTATAGACCTGGTTTAGAGTTGAGAGATGCTTTACGATCGCTGAAGATAAGGATGAGAATCTTACACGATAATGTTTGGTGATTTCAAATATTTATTTGGATGATAACTAACGTGGTTTCATTTAACACCATTGACAATTTGAATCCATCTCTCAAGGAGAACTTCAATTTTATGTATGTTTATCGTTTTCCTTCTTCAAAAAAGACACATTTTTATTACTGAATATGCAAAAATGAAAGTTGGTACGAAAGTAGTTACAAGGGAAAATAAAAAGCTCGTGTAGTTCGTTGGTTTGTTTGTTTTGTTTTGTTCTATTTTTTTTTTTTTTTTTTTACAGAAAACTAGCACTGACTGACAAGAAGAGCAGAAGCCGCAGTTGGGTATTGACGGTTTTCCGGCCATGCCTAATCAGTTTCTGTTCTCGGAAATGGACCAGTGTTTAAAGTTTGAGTATAGTGGTTAGCTTAATCTTATTTTAGCACAAATAGTTGTTTTTTTAAGTTTTTGTTACACTGTTTTCGATCTTTGTCTCCTGAGATTCCGAACTAAGTAAGTTGGAATCTGCCGACTTTTTCTTCGGATTTCCGATATCTGTATTGCGGGTTTTCCCTAACCATTCGATTTTTTAAACTATCAGATGAAAACAAAACAAAGTTGACAATAGTGAATAAGACAAATATGATAAAAGGTCGGTATTATATGTTTGAAGAATAATCCTTTAGGCCAAATAAAGTGTTACTCCCCCATCTTATAGTGCTTGATGGAAAGAATTGAGTTTACCACAAGTCTATATATATATATATATATATAGGATTACAAGACGCTAAAATAAAAAGGAAAACAAATAAAACTAAGTTTTTTTGTGAAATAGAAAGATTTTTTCTATTAACTTCGGTAACTCACAAAGACATATTTTAATTGTTTTAATAGGCGGAGGAATTTGTTTTAATAGACATATTTTAAGGTGTTTCAAAGGTCGGTATTGTATATATCGGAGGAATAATCCTTTAGGCCAAATAAAGTGTTAGTCCCCATCTTATATAGATGGAGGAGCATTATCTCTGCTAGACTTGTGGTAAACTAAAACTTCTCATCACAAATTCAATATACTTCGACTCCCACTTTGTCGAAAACCTTGGCTACGTCTAAAGATCCATGTAAGGTTGAGCTATCATTTTAGTACGAAATGAATTCAAAAGCTCATGATTTATCAAGATATTATCAGTATTATAAATCTGTGTGGTGATTGATTTTCTGATATATAATGTAGTCGAGGTTTTAACCAGTTTGCCAAGATCTTTGAGATCAGTTTATATATAGGCCATATTGCATAGGCTGATGGCCTATATTCCTTCACCTCAATCGGAGATTCGAATTTGGGAATTAGACAAATGTGGGTGTGGATAATTTCTAGGTCTTGATAATTATTATAAAAGAAATGCATAACATATATATATAACTACATATTTGCTTATTGTGTCCCAGTGATACTTGTAGTAACCAGCATCGAGTGAAATAATATATGTTTCAAGTCATTTTTATCAATTTCTCGTTAATTACTCTTTGTATGATAATTTTTGAGTTTGTATCTTTTTTACCTTCTGTGTTGTCCAACAAATAAATAAAGGTTAATAAACACCACTTACACGACATGCATTACATCACTAGATTCCAAGATACCAGTTGCTTGAATTCTTGAAGTTGAAAAACTTGAGTTTGAAGATATTGAATCTAGCTTAATAAAACTTGAGATCTGCTCAATCCAAGACCGAACGATGAAGATCATACCCGTAGACACAAATGGACCGGAAGGAGTACTGAAAGCAGAACGTGTCTTATTCATTAGAGACCGGACTCGATCCAGAATGGTCTAGTTAGATCCGCATCAAGACCCACCAAACCATCAATAACCAGCAACAAAGCAATCCAAACCCATGAGTTATCCGTTCAAACGTGAAGATAAACTTGAAACGGCCTTATGGCCATTTTTGAAGACACGGATCAGACTTTCTAAACCAGCTTCTCGACTCAAGACCGTACTTGAAGTTTTGAAGACTCTAGATAAACTTGATACGGCCTTATTCTTCTTGTTTCCTCGTTTCACCTTATTTCACTTTTGTCTTTTCTTTTTCTTTGTCGAAGAATTGATCTTTTTCTTTTCTTTTAGTTTTGCATTGATGTTATAAGGCTCCTAGCAGTTGGGTGTAAGGCATAAAAAGGCTCGTGAATCGCGATCTCTCGCCAAAAAAAAGAAAAAGAAAAGACTTTTTGAATCACTGCAATAAGAAAAGCTAGAAATTTAGTAGGCCGTACGTGTGACAAAACTCATGCGTTTCTTGCTACATGTCGCGACTGAGCAGAGTGAGTCGTGACTAACACAAGTTTGCTTCCAACAAGACAATAACAACAATCCAGTAGTTCCAAGTTCTTAGCTAAAGATTCCATGATTTTGCTTCTAAATAGATAGACTGATTTGCTGATAAAAAAATTCAGCTTCAAATGATAAATAAACTCGACTCTGGTTTATGATTGAGGAAAGAGACAGGTTTTATAAACAACTCGGGTGTTTTAGATTAAAATGCATAATACAAGATTAAAATCCAAGAAAACAGAATACAACAGATGCCTAAAAAATTAAAATTGCAGAAATGTTAAATTACAATGGTAAAAAGAAAAGAAAGACATTTATTAAGTAGTGAATGAACTTTGGAAGTAACAAACACAATATCCGACGGACGGTGGTAGGCCTGTAGAATAAATCATAAGATTTGGTATGGAGATCATGTATCACCAGTGATAGCAGATGGTTCATGTCTGCATCAGCACGGCATCAACACGAAGTAGTAACTTATTCTTCTCCAGAATTGCTACTGGTATGATTGTGCATTTGGGTCACCCGAACAAACAAAAATTATCGACAATATGACTCGGTTGGGCTAGTTTTCGACGGATATGCACAAGCGGTTATCAAGGATAGACAAGACATGCTCGGTTAGATGGACAAAGGGAGTTTTAGAGATGAATTGAAAAGTTTCGGTGTGAAGATGGAAATATAATACCTTGGTTTCTTCACACTCAGTGAGCCAATAAAGTGACCCATCTAAATACACGGGTTCATGGTAAGAAACAATCCGATAAAGAGAAGCAGGGAGAACGTACCTCCAAGCGTTGGTGCCGAAATCAAGAACTTCACAATTAGTAACGTTGTCTAGGACTAATTCAGATGAATATATAGCCAAACTGGCTTGTATGTGCCCCTGAGTTTGTCTTTACCGAATTCGAGCTTAGGACATGGGATGGCATAGTCTCCTTTATTATACATGTCGTTTCGGAGCTGTTGAAAGCTGGAATGTGGAAAACTTCTACGCCATCCAGTGGCGGGGTTGAGTTTCGCGTGTGTGGACATCGGTGAGGCATATCAGACCGTCGCAACTACCATGGCAAACCTCGGTGCTCGAAATAGGGAATCTAACCGTACGAAATACTGACGACCCCAACACAATTCTACTCTTTCCAGCTTCATAATCACAACCACTACTAGTATAATCAACAATGGACACGAAAAGGACATCTTCTTCACCACCTCGTGATTGCCTACGATGGATCAACTGTCGTTCGTGGAAACGCCGCGATTCGATTGTCTATTTCCAATTCTTGCATACAGGCTAGAATTTCACTAGACACTCTACTGATAGTCTCTCGAGGATGAGCTCTACAACATCGTCGTGTAGCTTTTCCGTTCTCGAGTAGCAGCCACGTCTTTTCAACATTGTAACGTCTCTAATTGATCAAGAGAGACGATCGAGGCTTTAAATATATATATGTATATATACACGACCTAAGCATCCAACTCGACCTAGGAATTCTAAAAGTAAAAAAGGAAAACTTTATCAAAATATTTCGTAAGAAATTACACCGAGATCTCATCAAAACAAAATCTTAATAATGAAAAATAAACACAGTGAGTACCTCAGCCTCAGCCTCAGGCATCAAATCCTTCTTTCTTGTAATTGCTTTGTTTGATTTTTAATACGAAAAAACAAAAAAAAATTCTATAGGCTTTTTGTTGATCCGAAATATGCTAAACATTGTCAGGCCCATCAACTAATATTTGATGCTTAGTTTTAATCAACAGTATGTATATGTTGTAGTAGAAACTGCAACGGTCAATATTTGTAAAATAGGAATAGCTGGAGGATCGGTTCGTCTTGGGGACAAAAAGAATTGAATGGCCTTTCGGACAAATATGCAAGAATTTTAGCTTAAGAACAAGAGGAACGAAGTGAATGATGACTTCGACAGAAATGGGGGTAAACGGTTTTCAGTATTAACGACTTCAGAGCTTTTTTACAAGAATTAGAACAGGAAAACAAGTAAGTGGAGTATCTGTGTTTAGAATCCGGTCCCATTTGTGGTTACCAAAATCCTCACCCAAGTTTTAATAAGATAAAGAAGGAGAATTAGGGCCTAAAATCCTCGTTATAAGCCTAAACTAAGAACAAAGTTTTAGTCGATGAATTGGATTTGTATTAATGAACGAATGAATATTGAATACAAGAGAATCACAAGTTGCGCCCAAAGCCTTCTGACCGAGGGTACGTCTGTCTAGATAAACATTCCAATCTTACTTGGGCAAAATGTTTTTAGAGAGCCAAAATAGATAAAAATATTAAAGTGAATGTGAATATGCTTAGAGATAGCAGAAGCTTGAGATGTATCTCCTCTCATGTGTTACCTCACTTTTATAGTTCCTCCATGCGCTCTGAGATCTTCTGAAGTTAGCAGCGTACCCCTGATTTTGTGGGATTTCGCTGGGACTCATTCCTATCTCGTTCTCCGAGCTCTATCTTCGTCGGCCGTGGGCTCCTGAGTATGAACATATTCAATGGGCCTTCGATCATGGACCGAATTTAGTGTTAAATCCAGCTCCAACACCATTACTTATGTTCTTCCTCTGGTTTTATAGCCTGAATCATGTTTAACGTCTTCATTTACTCGGCCTGATTGAGCATTTAATGACATTTATTTTGGTGGATTTAGTCGTTTATGGTCAAAGCGCTTAATTACTCTTTTTGAGTAATTTTTTAGTCCACTTCGGAGTTGACATCGAGTTTGACTGCGTAGGTTTGATTGTTTCACTTACTCCGTATGGACCTGGGTTCGCTGCTTGACTTTGATTTGAACCTTCCACTCCGATAACGCTGCTCACTTCATTTTGGGCCTCCAATTCATGCTTTATGGGCCTTAATTTCTCGGTCAAGATTTACACCACAACAATAAACCCTCTAATTCCTTAAACCAAAATCAGTTATGTTTTTAAGGAATTTCAAGAGTTGGTGTCTTTCGTGACTTGAAATCCCGGCAAATCGATTCATTTTTCATCGTTATCTTTTTTCATCTATTCATCCTTCTAATTTTGTTGTTCTTGCTTTTATCAATGGCGCTCAAATTCTTCTGCGACTGGCTGACTTTTTCATTTACAGAACAATCGCTTACTACTCTCCATTCTTAATGTGGTATTCTAAAGGAAGTGAGATTGTGTTTATGCAGAAAGTTGGACAAAGTCGTCCTATCAACCGTTAGATCTTCACGTTCTCACGTTGCTTTCACTCGAAACAAACACAACCTCTAGATTCTTGGCAACATAGATACGTTGCAAAGTAATGTTGATTGGGCTACTCTTTCGTGTGATGCTAGAGAAAAAGGATTCATTGTTGGTTTAAAGAAGCTATTCAGGGAATTGGTCTCTGATCCATACAACGCTAGCCAAAGCTTGATATGCAAAGAATTTCCAGTCTGATGATTCAGTTTAAACGTTTCAATACACGGGCCCATGTTTTCACATTGTCAAGCAGCTCGGTGAATGTCACAATGTTTGCAGGATCTGAACCATGAGACTTATTTATAGACAATAATGACCATTTACACTATACATCATTTTTTTTATTTTTTTTTATTTTTCTGTACATAAAAAGAGTTTATGCCATTTTCTATATATAACACAAAAATAGGGAATAGAGAAGAAAAGAAGAGATTGTTATGCATTCACAAATCCACAATTATATCAACATCATAACATAAAACAATTCAAATCATGGCTTACGCAAAAAAATATATATATGTTTTTCAATGGTATAACAAACTTGAACCAATTTTTTTAAGAAGAAATAAAAATCAAATAAGATGAAAAAAGAAAAAACAAATTAAAGACAAAGAAGAAAGAGAAAATATAGATGTGCTTCTTTAAAGGTTGTATAGTCATATTTATATAAAATAATACTTTAGCCATGTTTTTGCGATGATTACTTTGCAAATTATAAAGTTTTTTTTTATGGTTATTGATGCTAATTTCTCCTTTTTTTTTAAATATCAAATAATTTTTTTAAAATGTTATTTTTATACTTGAAGATGTTGATAGTGTTTAGTCCGGATTTCAGTTCGGTAATTTTGTTTTGGTTTCTTTTATGAGTATCAAAAGTAAAACATAATCTAATACTAATGAACTGATATGATTTCGGTTCCTACTCGTATTAATTCAAGTTTTAATCAAATAATACTTTAGTTTTTATATCAGTTTTTATTATATTATTTCGGTTTTTTCAAATACCAATTGAGTATGTTAAATAAAAAATTTATCGTTAGAGATTATACTAATGGTTACATACTTACATGATTATCCTACATAATTGTATACCAAATTAGTTTATTCTTCCAATCGAAAATTAAGAGCAGCGGGTTAGTAACAACTAGTTCGAACTCATTCATGTGTTTAATACCAAGTTAGTTTATTCTTCCAATCGAAAATTCATGCACCTCTGCATATATTTGTTGTTTATCTTATAATCACTATCAATAAACCGCCAGTGGATTTAAAGCCCAAACAGGCCCATAGTGACAAGCTCCACATGTGACGCTTAAATCATAGACTATCAATAAACTCACGAGAACCCATTAACAAGCTCCACCTGTGACGCTTGAGAATTATGATGTAGCAGCAGAGGTGACGTGGCAAAATCACAACCATGTTTTATTTGATTCCGATTTTACCCCTTTCTTAACTTGAGAACCTCTCCACATAAAACCGACGAAAGTCTTCTCTGGACAGTGGACACAACAACAAGGCGGTTATTAACTTTTTCCTCCTTCTTCAAGTTTTTCTCTACAAAATCAAAACCATTTTTCTCCGGCGTTATTCGGTTCAGAGATCACCGTCGTTCATCAATGGCCGGAAAACTCATGCACGCTCTTCAGTACGACTCTTACGGCGGTGGCGCCGCCGCTTTGAAGGTTTAAATCTTTTTTCCAATGTCCCTTCGTCCCTCATGTTCCTCTGAGCTTTGCGATTTCATTCACTTGTTTGTCGATACCGTCTTGATTTCATTTGTGTATATTAGTGTGTGTGTAGGAACGAGCGATGATTGTGGAGAAACTTTGGACAATTTTTGCCTCAATTTGGAAGAATCCAATGAGACGAACAGACCAAAAATTTCGAGAAACCAAGGATTGATGAAAAATCGTTTTATACCTCTCTGGTTTTTAATCAAGGTCACTAGATTATCTTCCTCATTTGTATCGAGAATGATGTCTTTAAGTCTCAGTATCTTTCTTCATCTGCGATGCTTGTATAGCCTCTAACTGATGCTATTTCACTTCAAACTTTGATCTATTTGTTCTGGGAATCTATGAAAAAAAGGCATCTTAGTAGATGACTTTTCTACCATATACTAAATGAAAGAAAGAAGGAAAGAGACAGATAGTGGTGGTAGTAGCTCTCAAATTGGGAATTTTGATAAATAACAATGTTGATGAAGTGGATGAATTAGATTTTGGTGGTAGATGTTAGATAATATTAATGTTCATATTTTTTTAACAAGGCTTCATTTGAATTACATTTGATTATTTTGTTGGTAGATGTTAGATAATATTAATGTTCATATGTTTTGTGTAGTATTTGTGACTTTCTTGTTTTGTTTGCGATGCATTCTCAGTGTTCCCTTTTTGATGATTAGTATGTGCTTATCTGATTTATCCTCAGCATGTCCAAGTTCCAGTTCCATCGCCAAAGAGCAACGAGGTTTTACTAAAGTTAGAAGCTACTAGTCTGAACCCTGCTGATTGGAAAATCCAAAAAGGAATGATCCGGCCTTTTCTGCCTCGCAAGTTCCCCTGCATTCCGGGTACTCTAATAGCTATGAATAATCATCTTGTTGTTTAGTGAGCCGGCCTTTTCGATAGTCTTCTAAGCATATGGATGATAATCTTTAATTTATCAAGTTCTTAGCTATTACGAGGAAAAAGTTTATTTTGCTTAGATGGGTTTGGGTGTAAATCTGTCTTGTGTAACTGATGTTCTTACTTCATAGACCTATAGGCTTTCTAAAAGTTTGCGGCATCTTTGCAATTTGTCTTTAACAGCTACTGATGTTGCTGGAGAGGTCATGGAGGTTGGATCAGGAGTCAAGAATTTCAAGGCTGGTGACAAAGTTGTATCGGTTCTTAGCCATCTAGTAAGTTTATTTTTCTTACAGACAAGCCTTTGCGATTACTCAAATTACTTTGGAATGTGAAGAAAAGTGAACTGTTTTGGTTGTTTTTAGACCGGAGGTGGACTTGCTGAGTTCGCCGTAGCAAGCGAGAAGCTAACCGTCAAAAGGCCTCAAGAAGTAGGACCAGCTGAAGCAGCCGCTTTACCTGTGGCGGCTCTAACCGCTCTCCAGGCTCTAACTAATCCCGCGGGGTTGAAACTAGACGGTACAGGCAAGCAGACGAACATCCTGGTCACGGC
>OVAY01003241.1:0-12274 GCA_900406395.1 Kernera saxatilis
AAAACGCCTTAACATCAGCTTTCGTTGGCTAAGGACGTTTTGCTCATCTATCATATTTCCAGCTTTTAAACCAACTGTCGTTGCCCTTAAACAACCTAAGATCATGAAACTAGTTGATCAATCAAGTTCCAGCATTAAGAACAACAATAGATGAAGAACCAAGTGACTAATCCCTATTCTAGCAATTCGATTAGCAATTCATGGAATTCCCCTCTGAAGCCCTACAACCTAACTAAGAGATTACTCACACATAATAGCAAANTAAACACAAAGATATGAAGAAGAAGACATAATCATACAAATCAAAAGAAGATTGAGTTTAGAAAACTTCTCCAAAAGTTTACAAGAACAAGAACATGAAAATCTGAGAAAATCAAGAACAAGAACGAAAATCAAGAACAAACTCAAGAACAAGATCAAGAACAAGCTCAAGAACAAAGACAAGAACAAAAACAAGAAGATCTAAGAGTAAAATTGAAAGAAAATCATCAAGAACATCTCCCTTCTCTTCTCTCCTCTCCTCCCCTCTTCTCTAACTCCCATTATTGCTCTCTAGCCTTCTTTTTCCTCCTTTGTCGAATTCTATCAGTTGGTGGAGACAAAAGGCACTTAAAATCCGTAGTGGAGGGTCCCAAAACCCTCAGTGGGTTGAGATCGATCGATCCCAAGGTGGATCGATCGATCTGGACGAAAACGCCTTGAAAAAGAGCTCTGGATCGATCGATCCAAGGTGGGATCGATCGATCTAACATGTGGGATCGATCGATCGATCTGACCTTAGATCTATAGATCTGAAGCTTTCGAACATAGTTGGGATCGACCAGAAGAGGCTGGATTGATCGGTCTATCAACGGGATCGATCGATCCACTCCCGGATCGATCAATCTGCCAATCGGTCCTCTTTGCACATGCGGTTAGCCAACTTGTAACGTCAATAACTTCCTCGTCTTAACTCCTTTTAACTTCAATCCAATTCGAGGCGTGCTCCTGTTGAGTTAAGATTCTAGAACAAGTTGTCTTACAGCTTGAATCTTTGTGGATTAGTTGGAAACCTCCTATTATTGGACGTTGGTCCAAATCGGGTCTGAGACAGGTTTGCCAACTTGTAAGATTCATAACTTTCACGTCCGAACCTCTTTTGATGCAAATCCACTTCGAGGCGTGCCTCTGATGAGTCAGAATTCTATGCCAAGTGGTCTTGCAGCTTAAAACCTTATAGTTTGGTGGGAATCCTTCGTTTACTGCTCATAGGTCTGAATCGGGTATGTTGGAGATCACCCGATTATCACCTGATTTGTAAAAATCATATCTTTTTCATGTGAGCTTCTTTTTGGATGATTCCACTTCGAGGCACGCTCTGAGTGAGCTAAGATTGTTCGTCATAAATCCATTTTTGCTCCGAAGATGTCTATCTACCTGAAATGACTCAAAAACACCGAAAACACCAAAAAGACTCGATAAAACCTATCTAAAACATGGGTTAGAAAGCGGTAAAACCGCAACACATCAAGAAACAATCAAACTGCTTCCAACAAAATAAATTCAGTTCTAGTGATATTATTGACTCACAGTTCTTGTAGATGGGTTAGGTTTTGAATGCTAGGTGCTATGACCCCCTTTAGCCCACTTGATGACAAGTCTCTGGTTATAAGAACAGACCCACACACACGCATTTTCAGGGATTTAAACATTTACAAAAATAATCAAATCTTATATAATCTTCTTACAAGGAAATGATTCTTGGAGGAAGAGAAGCATTTGTGAAGCTGCAATTTATACCCTCCCATCTGAACACTCGAGGAACGCATGGATCTCCTTGCCAGTCTATTCTACTCAATTCAAAAGTATCTCGAACATTTTGGACCGCAGAAACTAACAATAAAAGCTGAAATTAATATACCGAAAGATAAATATAAATACAGCAAGAAATCGATACTAGTGGTGAATGATTTGACTAACCATCATCTGGATTAGTTTCTGCATCTTGGAACTCAATAATCATGTAAGCTTCCATAGCATTGATCATTGGTGGGAGAGTTGAGCCCTGAGTCATAACCAGCTCCACTGTACATTCAAGAAACTTACATTTCATAGGAGATGTGTTGTGTAGAGTCTCTAGTTGTAACTTCGGAGGACGATAAGCTGAAGTTGTAATGTTTCCATCGTTTCCTTTCCATATAATATCGAATTTTCTTGTGTCGTTGGCTCGAAGTGTTTGTATCTCAGCGAAATGAAGGTATATGAAAGCTTGATCCTCTTTGTTATCGACATACCAGTCGAAAGATAACTTCTCAGTCACGTTTTTGTTAATGACTGCTTTTGAAATGACTTCTTGTGGTAGCTCATAAGGAGTAGAAGAGTTTACATTGAGACTTGTGTTTACAAAATTCAACCCAAACGAAAGACTTATTGGCTTCCATTCACGATCATATACATCTGCAGGATACCTGAAAACATATAAAATCAACAATTATCAAATGTTTATCGCCTTTTTACGAAACTTTGTTGCTTGTAATGTAAGTAAAGCTAAATTACCGTATAGAAGGACCGAGAAAATCGCTAGCGTAATAGCGTTTTAAGAGCTTCAAGGAACCATTTGTAGTGATGTAAGTGTCGTCTCGCAAAGGTCTTAGTTCCAAGGCTGAAATGATTGGTGTAGTCTTCCCTGTTTTCACAAGACAAATCTCCAAAGAGCTTGACTTTGGGATGTGTATGATCTCTTCTGTTCGAGAAACCATAGAGGTTTTTAAATCGACCGTTGTCCATATGTTAGGACCTAGATAAAGATCGAATTTCGGGCCATCGTTGAGCCCGTCATAGTTCCCGTAGAAAGAGAGCTTTGATAAGATATTTTGTGGATGGATTGACTTTTAGATTATAGCAGTTTCGTATTCCTTCTGGAAAATATCTTAGAACTGTGAATGGCTTATAGGCTTCTTCCCAAACCTTTTGGACTCTACCACTTTGACCACCTTGAGTGAAGTTGGCGTCGGATGTGTATGTTAATCCGGTTAATGGTTCGGTATAAGGAGATACCGCAGGGTGTGATCCGCAGTCCAAGCTGATGAATTCTGGTAAGAGACGACATATAGATCAATGTCAAATAGAAAAAACAAATTTCTAAAGAGTAAAGTGTTTAAAAGAGTGTACCTTTTGGATCAGACTGAGCATGAATTAGATGTGTAGTAGTGCCAAAAGCTACAATAATCAGAGATAACAGAAGTCCTTGAAGATTCTCCATTTTTTTTTGTTTGAGGAGTTTAAGACAAGAAAACAGTTTTCGCCTGTCTTGTTAGTTCCTCATTCGATTTAAGTCAAGATTAAGGTTGATCGTTGACTTCTGGCTTTTGATTATGAAGGGTTGTTGACAGAACATTAACAACTGGGATAATTGGTCACCATGACCACGACGTGCTTACAACCTTTATTGCTTCATGCGTTATTTAATTAATTGCAATCTTATGATTGATTGAGGTGAAAAGAAACAATAGCATCAAATTGGAACATCAATGGACACAACAAGTGATACCTAAAACCAGAAGCTGGCTGAATTAGCACATTATTAAGTAATATTTTTGGGTGTTTATGGTTTCTTGTGGTTAAGTTAATATGCAAGACCCCTAATAAAATTTCTGTATAACTTTGAATCTCTGATACCATGATATTAAATCGTTTATATCAAACCAAACTTAATGTGACATAGAAAAACAATCTTTGGTTCTTAAGTTGTCGTAGGGCTCACTTTCTGAGACAGAGCATTAGACGGGTACTCTGTTTTAGACAGTTACTAACGTGTAACTGTAATAAAAAAAAAAAAAAAAAAAATTTCTAATCAAAATTTAAACCTTTTACATTGTTTGTATATGGAAAAAATTCAAAATTCAGTCCAGCCCTGTTTTTGTAAAACTCGGCCCTAAATGAGCCCTAATCCTATTTGAGTCCGTCAGAATTTATAATATAGGATTGAGCCCTGTTTAGCCATGTTATAGCCATTTTCAAGTTTACTAGTCTTTTTAACATTTTTATTTTTATAGTTTTAAATTGGCTACTTTTATTTTATAAATAACTGTATTAATTTTATGGAAAATAACGTTTTTGCAGTTTTAGAGAAAAAAATACAATTTTTCGATGTTGGCGGAAAAATATGATTTGAGTTTTTGGCAGAAAAACGATTTTCCAGTTTTGGCGAGAAATTATAATTTTATGGTTTTGACGAAAAAATGCAATTTTCTAGTTTTGGCAGGTAAATATGATTTTACGGTTTTGGCGGGAAAATGTGATTTTACGGTTTTTGCGAGAAAATATGATTTTACGGTTTTGGTGGAAAAATATGATTTTAAGGTTTTGGCGGGAAAATGTGATTTTACGGGTTTGGCGGGAAATGTGATTTTACGGTTTTGGTGGGAAAATATGATTTTGCGGTTTTGGTGGAAAAATGTGGTTTTGTAGATTTTAATCATTTGACTGAAAAATGTGATTTGCGGTTTTTACGAGAAACACACAATTTTGCAGTTCTAACAAAAAACATGATCTACATCGTATAACAAATAATTATTTATTAAAAGAATCATAAGTCTCAATTAGGACTAGCCCTGTTTAAACTCTTTTCAACATTGAGCTCGGCCCTGATTGAACTCAAAATTTTTCAAAGAACAAAAAAAAAAAGCCAGGGTTTAAGTGTATTTTCAGGGCTAGGGCCAGCTCTATAAATTTGAGCCCTTATTAACATCCCTAGATATGAAGAATAAGTAAACTCAGATGAGGAGCTTGCATAGTCCTCATATACGGAGAGATAAAATAAGGAACTACAGTTAAGATTTTAAGAAATTTGGTCTCTCCACACTTAAAATGTAAATGTTTTTCAGTCACTTATGTTTTTTTTTTGGCGGTTGACATTGAGAGCTAGAGAAAGAGAGAATTTTGTTTTAAGTTTTTATAAATCAAATTATCTGAAACAAAATCATTTTCTTTGTTGTCAAAAGATATATCAAAATGAAAGTTAGACAGGTAATCTTTGTCTTAAACATAGTTTTAGGTGGCAGTGCAACTGTTGTTTGTATTCAGCCACTTGCGATATGAAATAAACAATTTTTACATAAAATTTAAAACCTTTTGACATTGTATGGAGCTGAGAAAGATTTCAAAATTTTCTGAAATGAATGAATAAATGCTTTGCTTGGTAGAGATTACCGTGCCTCGGGGGTCACTTCAGCGGTGAAGCTAGTACTTAGTTCAAGGGAACTCTTTGAATCCATGTCTGGTTTTCCTCCTTTCCTTGAGTTCTCATATACGAGACACTCCTTTAATTCAATAACAACCTGAGACATACTTGGTCTTCCGGACGAAGAGGGATTGACGCACGACATAGCTAGCTCAAGAGCCCTCCAAACAGAACCTGAGTCATAATCTCCATTGAGCTTTGGATCCATAATGTTCTCAATATCTCCCTTCGTAAGCATCAACCCCACCCATTCTGCTATGTGAGGTTTTTCACGGACTTGCTGAATCACAGGTTGACTTGTGATCATCTCCAACAAAACTATCCCCAAACTGTATACATCACTTTTCTCCGTCAACCAATTTGTTCTATAATATCTGCATGGATACCAACATATAATCTTAACTAATGAAGAAGGTATATGGATTGTCAGTTTGATTTGATGTTGTAAACTAATACTTACTCAGGGTCAAGATATCCAGGAGTACCAGCAACATTTGTTGACACATGAGATTCAACTCCAATTAGAAAAGATCTAGAAAGTCCAAAATCAGCGAGTTTTGCCTGATAGTTCTCGTCAAGAAGTATATTTGTCGTTTTGACATCTCTATGGACCATTGGGGGTTCACATCCGGTGTGTAAGTACTCCAATCCTATTGCAATAAATATATTCATTTTCAGACAATCATCAACATGAAATGCATTTTCTTGTGAAAACTTTTCAAGGTCTGAAATAATTAAACAAACGGCAAAAGAAATACATTGAGGAAGAGTGAAAGTATGATATATTTATATATATATACCTTGTGCAGTCTCGGTAGCGATTCTTAGTCTACTTGCCCAATTCAAAGCAGCTCCATCTAATTCTCCTGTATTTGCCATGGCACAAATGTTAAATCCTTTTCTATCTTTGAACGTTACTAACGGCACATGAAACATCAAATCTGACAAGTGATCATTGTTTGGTGCCAATAATTCGCGCATTTACCTGAGAGATATTGTTTTAAATCCCCCTTGGAAGCATACTCATATACGAGGACCAGGTGGTCTTCTTCATTACAATATCCAACAAGGTTTACTAAATTTGTGTGGTGAACCCTCAAAAGCAACTCCACCTTATCAAGAATGTTAAAACATAAATTTATATACAGAGCCAATTTATATCATGATAGTGTTTTTTTTTTTTTTTGAATATTGCAAGATATAATATTGTTACCTCTGCTTTGAATTGCTTATATCCTTGTGTAGATGATTGAGAGAGCAGTTTAACAGCTACATGTTCGGTTTCATTTAAAGAACCATAATAGACAACTCCGAATCCCCCTTCTCCAAGTACTCTTTCAAAGTTATTTGTCACAACTTCCACCTCCGAATATGTAAACCTTCTCTTTTTGGTTAAGATAACTGACTTATTAGTTGGTGATTTGCGACAAACTGCATTGGAGGTATTATATATTAGAACTGTACTCTGAGATTTTAGTATGCTATTGTCTTGTACGTAGGACCTCTTGTATGTATACCTTTTAAGTTTCTTTTCTTTTTAGCAAAAAAAATGAGAACTAGCACGGCTGCAATAACGAGCAAGGAAGCAGTTGATGCAACAACCGGTACAAGGAATGTTGTGTTGCTAGTTTTGCATTTATCAGCGAGACAAAGCTTTGGATTTCCTTGAATACTACAAAGCACAAGTATCATGGAAAAGACAAGTGAATACAGAAAATTTGGATGGAGAGTCATGAAAACGAATGATTAATTGAAAACTCTTACCTTAGCTTTAGCCCATTCTTTTCTCTATCGCGAAGGGCCTGAGGAATTGCACCTTTAAGATCGTTCCAATTTAAGTTACTGCACGAAGCAGATCACTTGGTTCATGAATCTAAATCAAGCCGACTACAAATTTATGAAGCAAATAAATGTTGGTTCAGCTTTTGGAGTAACTTACATGCTCAACAACGCTTTCATGTTGGCGAAAAACTCGGGCACTTCTCCATACAAACTATTACTTGATAAATCCCTAGGAATTGCCAGAAGTTTAAAAAGTCATTGGATACCTTAACTGAGAAAACAATTTATTTAAGATATGTTTTACTAGTTAAAGAAGAAATCTAGTTACAATAAAGCAACAAGAATGACTTATGAGTATAAAGATGGTATATTGAGTATCATGTTACTATTACATGTTTAGATTCTTTTACTTTTTTCCAACAAAATCATGATAAATTATGAGAAAAATTAAGCTTCAGCAAACAATTGAGAAACCTTACAGTGTGTGCAACTCGGTCAAATTTTGTAAGCTAGGCGCTATGTTTCCCCTCAACCCAGTTGACCTTAAGTCTCTGTTTACATGATCAACACATTTTAAGTAAACTGAGATACTATTTAGGACATGCATTTCACCTGTAAAATTGGGTTTGAGAGTGATCTTACAAGGAAATGATCCTTGGTGGAATAGACTTATTTGTATAGCTGCACTCTACACCTTTCCACTTCAGCATTTCAGGAAGGCAAGGATCTCCTTGCCAACTGATTATGTTGAATTCATATGTAGTTTGAATATTTTTGAGAGCAGCAACTGATAAAGAGATTGAGAAAGTCAAGAATTAGCATCTACAAAAAATACTCACTAAGAGGTACGTACGTACTAAGTACTAAACATACCATCATTTGGATTTGTTTCTGAATATGGGAGCTCCATAACCGCATAAGCCTCAATAGCATTGAGAAGTGGTGGTAAAGTTGACCTATGTGTTTTCACTAGGTTCACTTCGAATCCTTTTATGGAGGAATTGTTGTATATTGTATCTATATGTAACATCTTAGGACTATAAGCTGTGCTAATAGTATTTCTATCGATCAAAATGTCGAATTCCCTTATTTCATTGGGTAGTAGGGCTTGGATCTCAGCAAAGTGAAGGTACGTAAAATAAATTTCATTACGATTCTCCTGAACCAAGTCAAACTCCAATGCCTCGTCAATATCTTCGGGCGTGAAAGCAGTCCTAAGTAAAGCTTGCGGTAGTTCGAAGGGATTGGAATTGTTTACGGTGAGAGTGGTGCTTATCTGTTTCGTACCAAACGGAAAATTGTAGCCCATATACGATCATATACGTCATCCGGATACCTGCCACAGAATGTTTTGGGGTTATCACACACACATATTTGGGTATATATTGGAAATATATATATATATATATATATTAAGATGCATCCCTCCAAATAATGGTCCGTCAAACCATTAATCTCGACAATATTCTATTATAAGATTAATTTCGGGTTAGATCGATTAGGCTATTCTTGGTCTGAGTCAGGCCGCCTGACAGATTTTGGTCGAATAGGGCAACATATATTCGAGTTCTCATACTATATCAAGATCTATAAACTTCCAACTCAAAACTAATTGGCAATAAATGGATTGACTTATATCTCTTATATATTACCCAATATCCCTCCCATATTCTGATTTGAGATAATCTTCACTATATATATAATCTTCACATTATGAAATCCTAAAAGGAAAATTATTACATTATTCACCTCTATATAAATAAATTTTGTATTTTTATATAAACTAGATCTGAAATCCGCGAGATATCGCGGGAAACTCATTTTAAGTAATAGAGAAAAAAAATGTCCATGAAATGGATTATATACTTTTTTGGAACACGGTGTCATATCATTTCTAGCGGTTAAATCGAAAAAAGAAGTACTAACAAACATTTTTTGAAACAGTAACAAAACCAAAAGATTAGACAAACTAATTTTTTTGTTTTATCATCTTGATTTTGCGAACTCAGAAACGAAATAGATGATCTCCCAATCTTTAGAAACTTCGAAGAAGAAGAAGAAGAAAATAAATCTATAATCCAACAAGAAACACTCACTGTTCGGACAAAAAATCATCATTTGTTATCTGTCTTAACATTTTGTTGTGGGTTTTGGTAACTCTCTCATGCATCAATCTATCATTCTTCAATCAGTTCTTCTAGTACAGAACAAAATCTTTCACAATCTCTGCCATCTCTACCCCAATCGCCTACGTTCCTCTAGATCATCTCATGGTGGCTAAAATCTTTGATAGTGTTTTTTCCAAAGGTCAATTAGAAATTCACGTTGAACTAATATCATCCCAAAAATCATTTTTTTTTTAATTTTTATTTTTGATATCAGAGGATTCAATACCGATTTTTAGATTTTTGTATGCGAAAAGAAAAAAGACATCAGACGAAAATGTTCGATCATAGATCTTCTCAAGCAGAATATATATAGAATTCAAATGACATAAATATTAAAAGATGCAACATTTAAGAAAATATGCGGTTTTATGCGAAAAAGTGCGTAACAAGTAACAAAAAGACGTAATCGTTGAAAAGACGCACCCATAGAATGCTTTTTCTGGGATGGCGGTTTTTGAAAAAACGTGCATAACAAATAACAAAAAACGCAACCGTTGAAAAAACATATCCGTACAATGAAATTTTAAGATTGCTATTATTAATAGATTTAAACATGTTCAACGTGAACATGATACATGAAAATAATATAATTCATTAGATTATGACATGTGTCAATAACTGATTAGATAATGATATGTGTCAAAATTTATAATATTATAAATTAATAATGGATGTAGTATATATTGGTATATACTATTCTACATAATCTTGATATATTATACTTGTTATATTATATATAGTAAATTTTTTGTATATACTATTGAATGGAATTTTAAAATTTTGATTAATGTTAAAATGACATTTATATTTGTTTTGATTTTATCAGTAAAAGAAAAATAAAATATAAATACTAAATACTTAATTTAAATATAATATGAATTTTAAAATAATTTTAAAATGACACTTATATTTTTTTGATTTCATCAATTGAAAAAAAGTTGAAATTTAAAATTGGAGATTTGGTTTAATAATATAAAAACTTTTTATAATTTAAAAACTAACCTATGTTTTTAAAATTTTGAAAACTAACTTTTTTATTAAATAATAAGATTTTAACATCTTTATAAACTAGAGATTTTAATGGCTATTTAGTACGACTGGTAATAACAACGATAAAGAAAGTGTCAAGAACTATATTTTTCATCACAAAAATCTTATTGTTACTTTTAACGAGAGAATTTTTTCAACACTGTATCAGTTATTGATTATCGTTGGCATGATTTAGAGATTGGTACACTAATAGTATATAGATATAGTTTGTTTTTTTATTGGTTTATATAATATCATATACATCTTAGTACTCATTACTTTCATATTCATGTGATTCAAGTTATGCAATGCAATAAGAGTTATTTTATGGCTAAAAACAATTAGTTTTTTCTGAAAGTGTTCACTTGTTGAATCTTATAGGTCTGGAAGCTCTTACTATTTGCAATTGTGTATTTATCTTATTGAGTATAAATCTGTCTTTTGATCTCTCATATTTTTATTTAAATTAGTGGTTATATTTAGTATTTGAATAAACTCATTCAACGTTTATTTAATGTTTAAAGTGATATTTTGCTAATTATTTTTTAAAATGTAGTTTTCAACTTTTTTAAAACAGGGTTATTTTTCAAAATAAATAAAATTTTGTTAATATTTTTACAAATTTTATATATTAAATAACTAATTAATTGTAAATATTTAATTTTATATTTGTTATTAAAGTTAAAATAGCATTTATATTTGTATTGATTTCATAAATATAATAAAAATGAAATTTAAATATGAAAATTAAATTTTGTTTTAAAAATAATAAGAAAAGATTAAAGAATAATTTTGATTGTTATGAGATATATTTTTTGTTTTGTTTTTGGATGACTAGGAGGTTCATCCCTCCCAAGGTAGGACAGACCCTTCCCGATGCGAATCAAATTCGTGATCTACAAGGGTTTGATTGGCAATGACTTTAGAGTCTTTCCACAGCCAAAAAAATTCTCAAATATTAGAAGTTCAACCAATCATGATTTAGCTTTCATTTTTTTACTCAAAGTCAAAATATTCATTTTCTTTCATTTTAGGCTGTAGAAATCTATTTTTTCCAAATCAAGTATATTTATGATGTTGATCAAATTCTCTCTCCTCTTTTTTTAATATAAATATTTAGAGTATTTTTTTTATTTGACAACAATTTTATTCATTTCAACCACAATAACTATTTTATTTGTTAAAAAAAATTATATATATATATAATATTCTAACTTATATTTATTTCTTCCATATATAACATATATATACACATATTATGATATATTAAAAACTTTGTATTTATAAAATCTAAAAACTATTACATTTGTTATTTATTGTAATTTACATTCTCTTTTTGTCAAAATTTATGTTCTTGCTTATTTAAAATATTTTTATATTTTATATAATACATACATAAATCTATAACATACAACTATTTAACCAATCATGCTTTTATTTTTAAAAAGTCACATCCAAAATCCTACAGCCACTACCAAAATCCTACAGCCATAGCCAAAATCCTACAGCCACAGCCAAAAAACTTACAGCCTAAATCCTACACAAAAAACCTAAAGGTACAACCTCAACCAATCGGGCCCCAAGATTCCTACGTTTTTAGTAACCAAGGGGTTTAAAACTTATCAATTCTATATTTTCTTAATCTATTTTTTTAGTTATTTTTGTAATAGCATTCTTAATTTGTAATATTAAACAATTTAATATTTATTTTCTTAAAAATACTTCTCAAATAATAGTATAGAAATTTCATTTCTTTTAGGAGAAACCAAACAGATTTTAGTATGGTTGGTGAATTAATAATACCTAAACTTTATCAAAATTGAATGGTTGGCTATTCACTCTTAAATATTTAGAGTGATTATCTATTAAATTATATGATCACATTATTAAATTTCACAATTATAATGTTAATTTAGAATATTTACATGTATTAGATTTATTAATAAACTAAAAATTGATATGAATATTGAAAACCGTAAAAACGGAGAAATTTGTAGTCACAATATGTAATAAATTAAAAACTGTCGGTTAACCGCGCGGTTAAAATCTTAAAATTTTAACCGTAACCGTTTTC
>OVAY01003242.1:0-12269 GCA_900406395.1 Kernera saxatilis
ACTGTTCTCCGTAATGTAGCATCTACATCTGCTTCTAATGAGTCTGTTAACGTTGTTGATGTTATCAAGTCTGTAGAAAATGTTTCAATCAATAAAACCCTAGTTGCTTATTTGCTTGAGTCCTTTAACATTTTCCATGAACGGTTAGGACACGTAAATTATAAATCGATCAATCGATTAATGAATTTGAACCTAATTCCAAAATGCAAAACAAGCAAAGAAAAATGTGAAGTGTGCGTACAGGCCAAACTCACAAAAACACCGTCACCACAACTTGAGAGAACAACTGAACCTCTAGAATTAATACACACAAATTTGTGTGATTTAAAATATGCTCCAACTAGAGGCGGGAAAAAGTATTTTGTGATGTTCATAGACGATCGCACAAAATATTGTTATGTGTATTTGCTAAAAAGCAAAGACGAAAATTTGGAAAAATTCAAAGAATTTAAGCGGGAAGTTGAAAATCAACTTAGCAAAACTATCAAAATAGTTAGAAGTGATAGAGGAGGTGAATATGATGGACCGTTCAATACATTCTGTAAAGAAAATGGCATTATCCATCAAACAACCGCTCCTTATTCACCAGAATCTAACGGAGTTGTGGAACGAAAAAACCGAAGTCTAAAGGAAATGATGAATGCAATGTTGCAGGAATCTGGGTTACCCCAGGACATGTGGGGGGAAGCGTTGCTTACCACAAACTACATCCTCAACAAGATACCGCACAAAGTCACAGGCAAAACGCCGTACGAACTTTGGAAAGGTACACTACCATCATACAAATACCTGAAAGTGTGGGGGGGCCTAGCAAAAGTTACTGTACCACCTCCGAAAAAGGTCACGATTGGACCAAAAACTGTGGACTTTATTTTCATTGGATATGCATATAACAGCAGTGCCTATCGTTTCTGGTTTATGAATCAAACATACCAGATATCCACGCAAATACGATAATGGAATCAAGAAATGCGTCATTTTTTGAACATGTGTTTCCGTACAAAAATAAAAGTAATCTAAAACATACACATGAATAAAGAGACACAAGCTCATCTCCGAATGAAGCAAGCATGTCTGGAACTTCGAGAATGGAAGAAGAAGACGCAGAAGATGAACCTAGACGCAGCGAAAGGGCTCGTAAAGAAAAAATCTTTCGATGATGATTTCTTGATGGTTTTTCTCTTAGAGAACGAACCACGAACGTTCACAGAAGCCATGTCTACACCAGACGCACTTTCATGGAAGGAAGCTGTCAATAGTGAGATCGATTCCATTATGCAAAACCATACATGGGAAATAACAGATCTACCGCAAGGGTTTAAAGCACTAGGGTGTAAATGGATTTTCAAAACCAAATTGAAAACCGATGTCGCAATAGACAAGTACAAGGCTAGGCTTGTGGTACAAAGATTCAGACAAAAAGAAGGTTTGGATTTCTTTGACACCTATTCTCCAGTAACGAGAATAACTTCAATCAGAATGCTGGTAAGCATAGCAGCACTAACAAAACCTAGAAATCCATCAAATGGATGTCAAAACTGCTTTTCTAAACGGAGATTTAGAAGAAGAGATTTACATGAAACAATCCAAATGGTTTCTTGTCCCAGGACAAGAACACAAAGTCTGTAGACTTGTGAAGTCATTGTATGGACTTAAGCAAGCTCCAAAACAATGGCATGAAAAATTTGACCATGTAATAATGTCAAATGGTTTTAGCATCAGTGAATGTGATAAGTGCATATACATCAAAATTACCCCACACTGGTATATTTTGTTGTGCTTGTACTTAGATGACATGCTCATTATTGGCAGCAAAGTAGTAAGTAGTAAGTTTGACATGAAAGATATGGGACTAGCGGATGTAATTCTAGGGATTAAACTCACTAGAACTTCTGAAGGAATCATCCTGTCTCAAGGTCATTATGCTGAAAAGATATTTGAGAGATTCAAAAACTACTCAAATGGGAAAGCAAAAACTCATGTAGACTCTCAACTTCACTTGACAAAGAACTTGGGTGAAGCTGTGGCACAAGTGGAGTATGCACGGGTGATTGGAAGTCTAATATACTTAACCAATTGTACTAGACCTAATCTAGCTCACTCAGTAAACAATTTATAAGTCGATATACCAGTAATCCAGGACATAAACATTGGAAAGGTATAACTAGGGTATTAAATTATCTACGTTATACTAAGAATTATGGTTTGCACTATGGTAAAGAACCAGCAGTTTTGGAAGGATACAATGATGCAAACTGGATTTTTGATTCCAAAAACTCAAAATCCACGAGTGGATATGTCTTTACGCTTGGAGGTGCACCAGTGTCTTGGAAATCTTCCAAACAAACTCTGTTGGCCAGATCGACCATGGAATCTGAGTTTATAGCTTTAGACAGAGCTGCGGAGGAAGCAGAATGGCTTCGAAATCTCTTGGAAGATATTCCGATGTGGGAGAAACCAGTGCCGGCATTACGTGTACACTGTGATAGTCAATCGACTATAGCTCGGGCACTGAATAAACTCTACAATGGTAAATCTCGTCATATCAGAAGACGACATAAAACCATTAGACAATTGATCTCAACTCGAGTAATCACAATAGATTATATCAAATCGGCTGACAACCTAGCGGATCCATTTACTAAAGGTTTGTCACGAGATCAAGTTGTAAAATCATCAAGAGGAATGGGTTTAAAGCCTATAACTATAGCGGAAGTTAGATGGAAACCCCACCTACGTGACTAGAGATCCCAAGATGTAGGTTCAAAGGGACAACTAAATCACGCTGAATCTACTGAGAGCACTGTGGGACTAGTATCTCTACCCAGTTCTCAAGATGATAAACAGTGCTAATACATGTAAGTGATTAGGTTAAGCGTTAGCTTTTAATGATTCCATAGCTTTGTAATAGTGAGGTATGACATGATACTTCTGACAAAGTCTTTGGCAGATCACCTAGTGAGTATGAAATGGGGCCATTTCTAGGAGAATGAAAAGTGAGGCTATATTCTCCAAGTTCATTCATGAAAAACCAGGCATGTTCAAGGACAAAACGAACACAATAGAGAACTAAGTTCTACGAGAAATGAAGCGGGGTTATAACTGTTGTCACGATTTACACAAAAAATCGGTGGTTCAAGAGATCATGTTCACCTCCTTGTCGAGTAAATTCGACAGCTATTAACGATGACTGGTTCAAGGATGAAAAATGCTACCAACTCATATACAGTGAATTTTCGTTTATACTCTCGAAAAATCCGTCTGTCTAGTCAGTATAGTCAGTCTAGCCAGTAGAGTCTGTCAAGTCTTTGTATGTTTAGAATCATTTCTATTCATGTGGGGGATTGTTGGAACAATTTTTGCTAATATAATGGATCATGTAATGGGCATTATGATTAGCCAAAAATGATATGAAAGTGAATGAGAAATGTGGAATGTTGGGCTATAAGATAAAGCCCCAAATGTGATGTTTAATAAGGGAACATGATTTTGTCCCACATTGGAAAGGAGAGAAATTTCCAAGTGGTATATAAGGTGATAAACTTATGTATAAGTTTAAAACAAAACATGAGAGGAGAAATTAAAAGACCACACGCGCGCTCGCTCGCCTCGCCGGGCTCGGGTTAAGAGGCTCGAGGGCTCAAGGGCTCAGGGGCTCGAGGGCTCCGTTGGCTCGTTGGCACGTTGGCTTTTTTAATTTGCACTTAGGACGACCGGGTCGGGTTCGGTTCCGGGTTGAAGATATTTCTTTTGGATCACGTTTCGGATCCACTCATCTTCCCCACTCATCTCCACTCCGGGATTAGCTCGGTGGCGTCGCCCACTCGTCCAAAAAAACTGCACCCACTCGTCCGGAAAATCCTCGCCCACTATCTCCTCCACTCGCCCAGAAAATCTCATCTGTATTGCCTATAAAAAGGACGCTCGCTTCATTCGTGAAGGATACTGAAAAACACATCTCCTCGTTTTCTCACTCGCTAAAACAATCCCTCTCTTATAGTCTCTTCCCATTTTATAAGTAAGTCTCGAGAGTATTTCGTAGAATAGAGGTTCGTCGATTCTGATTTTCGAGTATCGCGAAATCAGTTTATCGCGGCTGTATCCTGGGATTCATAATCGCAGTAAACCGTCATACTACGGGCGATTTTTGGATTAAAGAAAGAGATAATATCTCGACTCCGTGTAACGTTGTTCTTTTGATTTCTCTTTTTATATCAAACGTTCGGATATTTCGCAATATTTCATTTCCGTTTTTTGCAACATCTATCACAGAAATCATTGATATCAGAACCTAACCCTCATGGGATTTGGAGTCGACTACATGGCTTTTCAATTTTTGGTTTATTCGGTTTATTTGATTTATTCGGTTATTTTAAGAAAAATCGATTTAAAACCAGTTTGGATATATAAAAAAAAATAAAAAATAAAACCAAAGCACCGATCGTTTTGGAGATGCCAAAGCAAACCAGACCATAATTGAAATCAATTTTAAAGTTTGTCGATCGATTCAAAGACAAAAACCAAAAAAACTCGGTTCGGTCAATTTGGTCCATTTGCTTTTGTTTTATATTTGACTGGTGGTTTGGAGGAGGTAGTGACTCGAGTATACACTCTGATTGAACATGGTTTGGAGAAAGTACTGACTGGAGTATAAAATCTGATTGATAAGATTTATAGCCAAGTTCCATATGTAGAGGACGTTTTGTTGCTTCAATAGGTTCTTTTATCCCTTGATCCTTTTTTCCAATCCCTATAGACTTAGTGTATCCCATCTTTGTCATCATATTAGAAACATTTCATGAGTTATACTTTTCCCATGAAGCAAATATGGTATGTTTATTCGGATCATATGGGTCTGCAAAGAAAGAAAGACAATCACAAAAAAATAGAAATCACATCACTAAATAAAATTATCGAACATTATTAGAACGTCAGTTTGTATTTCCAAACAGTTTTAATATTAAAGCTGTTTCTATTTTCAAACCATTTTAATATTAAAGCTATTGACAAAAAAACAATATTTGAAATTATAAATACATGTAAAAAGTTCATAAATAAGAATTTCATTTTTTGGTGTTTAAATAGATTATTTACAAGATAGAAAATTTACTCAAATGAGAAGTTGCAAAAACGACAACTTGCAGATTTCTTGGTAAAAGAAACAACATTAGTTATGTGTTTGAGAATGAAGAGTTCTAGGAGACAAACCTAGAACCTATTCTCTAACCCCTTCTCAAGCCTATCCATGATCTCAAACCTATTCTCTAACCCCTTCTTCGAAATAATAGAAGACACCATCGATATATAATTCAGTGATTTGCCCTGTTCTTTTATGTGTCGTTGGCGACACAACTGAGCGACTAAAATTTTTATTGTGTTTCAGACAATAACAAGAAAAAAACTAAACCTGTAATGTTTTCTTTAAAATTGGGGCTCGTTTTGGGAAAAAAATAGATGGGGATATAGCTGTTGCAAGAACTTTACTAGGGAAAGTTTCTGCATACCTCCCTAAAAATCCAGAGTTTGAGTTAATTCCTACTGCATTAAGCTTGTTTACAGGTCTGTTTAAATTGGTGCTAGTGCAGTTTAGGAGCACTCAAAAGAAAAAAAGGAGTAGGAGGAGGAGTGGAGGCGAAAGCGATATCAACAAGGGAGAGTTTCTTGGATCTTGTTGTTCAAATTCTCACCAGATGGAGAATATCTTGTATCTTGTTGTTCTGATGGTATTATCAAAGTGAGATGTGGATTACATATCTTAAAATTTGGTTTTATCAAGGTGAGATGATTGCTCAGATTTTAAAAACATTGCAGGTTTGGGATTACATTAGTGGGCTGTAATACCAAGCTGAAGTAAGCTCTCGTGATTACTTTTTTCACTTTTTATTCCAAGTTCTAGCTCAGGACAGCCTCATATGAGCTGTTACTACATTTACAATTTCAGCGAATGAAAAAATCCTTACTGTATCTGATTGTCGAATGATTAAATTCTTATTGGAAATGCATGATGTTCATTTCCTTTGCATAGCTTTTAGTAGAGACTCAGAGAAGCTTGCATTTGGCTCACAAGATGAAAAAATTAAGGTAAGTTCCAGCTGCAAAGTTAAATTTTGCTTTTCTCATTATGCTTGTTTTCTCCCTGGAGATAGACTATTATTGCAGCAGCTTGAATGTCACTTGCAGGTCTGGCGTTGGAGGACTGGACTATGCTTACTTACTCTTGAGCGTGCACATTCCAAATTAGTTACAAGTCTAACTTTCTCTTAGGATGGAACACGATTGCTAAGTAGCTCCCTTGACCACACTGCAAGGTTGACTCTTTATTTCTTTGATCGTAGAGTTTTTTTTTTTCATTTTGTTTACTTGTTTCTGTAAGATCAAATTTATATTAAAATTTTGCTTTATGTTATGCAGAATCCATGGTTTGGAATCTCTAGAATTGTTGAAAGAGTTCTGCGGTCATACATCTTATGTAAATAATGTCATCTTTACAAGTGATGGAAGCCATATAATCACTGCATCCAGTGATTGCACAGTGAAGGTACATTGTATTAGTATATTCTTAGGTTTTGACAGTCTACTCTCGGCAGTCTTGTTTTCTAACACATGTCTGGGATTTAATGTTTATTCTTTTTGATGTTAATAAACAATCTTTTGGAACTGTGCATATGCTTAAAGAACCGGAAAGCTTAGAGGAACGTATTCTTGAAGCAGCAACACCAGTTGAAGCAATAACGTTTCCACCTATATTCGAACAAGATTTAAATTCATCTTTAGCAGATAATGATAACAACATCTCTAAGGGGAAGGTATATGCTTTTTCTTACCATAACCAGTCTTGAATAACTTATACCATATGTTTCTCGATGATGTAGCACTGAATACCATTTGTTTTGTTGTTTCTCTTTGAACCGAATTGCATTTTAGCGTAAACAATGTGATGTGGACTCGTCTGATCCAAGCAATGAAGTAATCTGGCATCCTAATTTCGAAGAGTTCCTCCGCCGCTTTAGACATAAGGTTAGTTACCAGTGTGCTCTCTCCTGAGGTTGTTTCATGAGGCATAAAGCTCTTGTTCATTGGCATTTGAAATCGTGTTTTCCTAATATATCTTTGGTTCAGTCACTACTATGAATCTTTTGATCACCTATTTCTTTTTTGAAGGCATGTGTAGATATAGTGAAAGAGCGCATGGATGAAGGATGTGCTTTTGTTTTGAGGGCAATGTTACAAGTAGGAAGATCTCAGGAGAAAAATGTGAAAATTGACAAGACAAGTAATCTCTAAGATGCTCGCTTATTTTCAGTCAATATCTTAACAAAAACATAATGAATTGAAGTTCATGTTGTGTTAGATGTGATTGATTGATCATATTACTTCTCCATTGAAAAAGACCACTTGTGAAATTTTGTTGGGTAACTGAATCTGTTTTTATCTTTGTAACAATATCTTCTTTTCAGTTCTAATGTCAATGGGCTCTATTTATGAAGAGGTTATAAAGACAGAAGCAGGCCGCACTATGCTACAAGAGCGAGTTGAAGCATGTGTTGAACAATTGAGTGCAACGTCTTCCTATCTACCAGCATTTGTGATAGAAACCGATGATTCTTACATAGTTGGTATAATAACTCTATCCAAAATCTGGCCAACTGATACTTGGTTTCAAACTTCCTCTTTAATTTATTTGGGCATCTTGTTTCCAGATTTTAAATCTATTACCAGCGTAGCATAGAAAGATGAGGTGTTTGTCCATATTATTTTTATTTTTCTGAAATATTTATGAAACTGAAAAATTAGATGGTTTTAGATGAAATCAGTAGTTATGAGAAGATACGGGAAATAAGCTTTCAGAATGTTTAGATATTTATCACAAGAAGACCGTTTTGTTGAGAGCGATAAGGTTAGCGAGCGGAATTAATTTTAGAAACATTGTTATGAGATAAATAATAATGGTTTCTTAACTTTACTCAAAAAATTATTTTTTATGTTAAGATTGTTGATGTTGCGCTCACTGAAAAGAAAGACACGCCACAAATCCTTTTGAAGATGTGGAAAGATAACTACTTACATATGCAAGTATATTTTTTTTTTGTTTTACCAAGTTGAAACCAAATATTTTAAGCTAAAAAAAATTGGGTGATATGAGATTCATAATTCTATTTTTTTTTTTTTTTGTAGAAATTGGCGGTCATTGGTGTATATATGCCTTTCTTATTGTGGAAGGTAAATAAAATTGATTGTGTCAAGGCAAATGTCGGATGAGATGTATCATGCTTCCTTAAACTTGAGTCTCAGGTTGACCCATGAAGTAGATTCCGAAAAAGAAGTTAGAATACTGTGATAGATTGAAATTATTTTTGAAAAGGTTAATTTTTATGGATTTTCAAGATAATCTTGATGCTAAAAAATGTGTTCTTGTTTTGTTTTTTGCCGGTTGTTGTTACTGCCAATAACAAAATTGGAAGGACCATTAAAAGAGAGACTGAATAAGGTCAAAGCTAAAAGGATGTTGCTCTCTTCTACTAGGTTTAAACTTGATGATGCCATTATGCTTTTTTCATGACTTCTAAACTCTTAATTAAACTCTTATTTCGATTAAGTTTTGTTTCACATTGTCCTACTCCTACTTATTTTATCATGTAAGAGTTTTTGTTTTCTATGACATAATCATAAGTTGTAACTTTAACGTAATTGATATTGTTTCGAAATAAATGTTTGTTTAGATTACTTTTACGCACTGAAATTATCTATACTGAAAATAGTCACTTATCTTAACAGAGTATCAAACCTATGTCAATTTTATTTTGAACAAACCTTTTTTTCTTTCAAATAAACTACATAAAATACACAAAAAATTAACTTTCAATATTTTGCACTTATGATTGCATAACACCTAAAATATATTATGTGTTTGTGTGTTTCTTATGGAATGATATTGAATGTTTATTAATTTTATTGTAAACAATGTGATGTGGACTCATCATATCCAAGCAATGAAGTAATTTGACATCCTTATTTCGAAGAGATCATCTGCAGCCTTATACATAAGGTTAGTTACCCGTGTTTCTCTTTTGATGTTGTTTGATGAGGCTTAAAATTCTTATTCATTGGCATTTAACATCGTGTTTTCCTAATATATCTTTGGCTTAGTCACTATTATTGATATTTTGGTCACATGTTTCTTTTTTTGAAAGCGTGTGTTGAGATAGTGAAAAAGCGCACGGATGAAGAATGTGCCATTGTCTTGAAGAAAATGTTAGAAATAGGAAAATCTTGGGAGAACAAGGTGAAAATCGACAAGTCGAGTAATATCTTAGTTAGTATCTTAACATAAACAAAATGAATTGAAGTTTCCGTAGTTTCAGTGTGATTGATTGATCATATTACATTTCTCCACCAAAAAAATCACTTGTGAAATTTTGTAGGATAATTGAATTTGCTTTTATCTTTAAAACAATATATTATTTTTGTTCCAATGTTAATAGGTTCCATATATGAAGAGGTTATAAAAACAGAAGCATGCTACAAGAGCGAGTTAAAGCGTGCCTTGAACAATTGAATGTAATATTCTCACTACAAGAAAGATGGTGTTTTGTGTCGCTTATTTTGTATATTTGCATTAATTATAATTAATGCAAATTAGTTTTACATTATTTATATAAGTGATTCTAGAGGCGGTGATGCAAAATATTGCATCAATTAATACAAATGATGTTAGTATTTGCATCAATTAATTGAAATGAAGTTAGTATTTGCAACGGTTATAATAAATGATGTTAAGTGTTTATATTAGTTGTAAATAATCAATGTTAAAATTAATAAAATAATATTAGAGTATTTTTTCAGAAAATAATATTATTTAGTTTCACTAATTAATATGAAAGCAAACTATTGAATCCGTTTTGGGATAATAGTTGTTTATTAAGCTTTACAATTTTTTGACCCAATGAAAAACACCAAGGTCATTATATATAAGAATATTATGGAGTTTATTTTTCAGTAGAAGCGATGTGGGATGCACACAAATTGAGTAAATAGTTACATCACTTTATACAATCGATGCTTAATCTTTTATTAGCATTGGTGGTTATTAATTTAAATTTTGTACCATTTTTCTAAATGATGTTAACAGAACGTAGTATACATCAGTTATTTAAGTGATGTAAATTCATATTTTGTATCAATATATTAAAAATGATGCAAATTGATATAAATTTGCATAAATTTTAATGAATCAGTATCAATAATGACATCAATTGTTGTAATCGATGTTAAATTAGATATTTTGTATCAATTATTAATAAACAATTTAAATTAACATCATTTATTTTGTTGACACAAATTAATTAACGCAACACACATAGCTTGTATAGTAATTCTATTCCAAGTTTGGCCAATTGATACTTGAACTCAAACTTTTTTTTTTTAATTTATTTGGTCATTTTGTTTGCAAATTTTAAATCCATTATCAGCGTAGCACATAAAGATGAGGTATGTTTTCATATTTTTTTTCTTCTGTTACCTGAAATATTTATTTTTCTTGAAAATGAGATGCTTTTAGATGGAATAAGTATTTATGATAAGATATGGGAAAGAAGCTTTCAAAAATTTCATATACTTATCATAGAAATGGTGTTTTGTTGAGACCGATAAAGTCAGTGAACATGATTAATTTTAGAAACATCGTTATGTAATAAATAATAATAGTTTCTTAATTTCACATCAATTTTTATTTTCTATTATAAGATTGTTGATGATGTGCTCACTGAAAAGAAGGACACGCCGGAAATCCTTTTGAAGATGTGAAAATAGAGTTATTACATTTATTGTTTTACCAAGTTGAAACCAAATCTTTTAAGCTAGAGAAAATTGGGTTATGTAAGATTCACTATTCTATTTTTCTATAAAAATTGGCAGTTATTGATGTATATATCCATTTCTTATTGTAGAAGGTAAATAAGTTTATTGTCTCAAGGCAATGTGTGATAAGATGTATCATGCGTTCTTAAACTCGAATCTCAGGTTGGCCCATGGAATAGATTCCGAGAAAGAGGTTAGAGTCACATTTTGATCAATTGAAATTACTAAAAAAAATAATAATTGTCTTACTCCTACTTATCTTATCGTGTCATAGTTGTTTTTTTCTATGACATAATCATAAGTTGTAACTTTAACATAATTTATATTTTTTTCAATATAAATCTTTGTCTAAATTATTTTTGCACATTGAAAATATTTCTCTAACTAATATCAAGTGAGAAAGTATATAATTAAAATTGTTACTTACTTTAACAAAGTATTAAACGTATATAGTTATCGGGAGGCAAAATGACATATTTTAATTGATACAATTTTTGTCGTGATTTTTTATACATCAACTTTGATACCGCGCTAATATAAAAAAAAACTTTTTTCAAATAAAATACATGAACTACTCAACTTTAGCTGAAATCAACATTGACCGAAATGGTATAAGTCAACGATGTTGAGACATATGCCGT
Source organism: Kernera saxatilis (assembly GCA_900406395.1). Classification (NCBI taxonomy): domain Eukaryota; kingdom Viridiplantae; phylum Streptophyta; class Magnoliopsida; order Brassicales; family Brassicaceae; genus Kernera; species Kernera saxatilis. The sequence goes on from OVAY01003242.1 coordinate 11,499, forward strand.
GTTTCTGCTGAGTCAGATGCTACTTGTAGAAAAAAAATGTTTAAAAAACTTTTAAGTATCGACAAATCGCCAAATTAACCATCAATTTTGAAAATCATTATTTTGAAAATTTAGAAATTTAAAGATTTTTTGGATGAAATCATAGAGTATGTTAATTCGAATTAACATAAACATTAACTTTGTTTTTAAATTTAAAAAGTATATTAAAAATAAACCAACCCGAAACCTGGAATTTGGTTTTGGTTTATAAAATCGCATTGGGTAAAATTTATGATTGAACAAAATACAAACCAAGAAACCCTAATCTAAGCAACGAGGGAAGTACCCTCATCCACCGCCGCCACCGCCGCCACCGCCTTAAGTCGAATTTCCCAGCCGATCTATCCACCGGAGACTCCATTTCCTACAATTCGGTCTCGAGGAGTAGTCTACGGAAGTCGGTATGCGAGAGTGGGAAGGACGGCCCAACCCTTGCCGCCGCCAAGCCTCCGTAACTTGCTAGATCTCCGGACGATCATAGCTATCTCCTTTCAACGAAGCGGTGCTTCCCTCCGAATCCGCAGTGATATGATCATGACAAGCAGCAAGGATCATGAAGAGGATGCATTGCTCGTACCTGTTGGACCAATGACAAGGGCGCGATCTAGGAAGCTTAAGGAAGCACTTAACAGACTGATTCAGGAGGTTTTGGACAAGGAGCACATTCAAAAATCCATTGGTGATGATATCTATCAAGTCCAGCCCATTTTGAGCCTTATTCAAGTCCAAGAA
>OVAY01003243.1:0-12263 GCA_900406395.1 Kernera saxatilis
TTATGATTCTCTGCGATGAACCTGAATGCCTAGCGTTTTCCTTAATAGTTTTCTAAAATCGTTTTTTAGTCTTTGCTTTCTAGTTTAGATTCGTGACACCTCTTTAATACTTTGACTTAACTATTTATTAATCTCATATTCTCCTAGTGCAGCAATTTTACAGTCCCTTGGGTTCGATAACCTTTTGTACTACTTCGCTGTTGTGCACTTGCAACAGTGGTCTTAGGGAAAACCCGAGTCGCATCAAGTTTTTGGCGCCGTTGCCGGGGACTGTTTAGTTGCCTACGAGTTTAGGATTAGTTTCTAGTCTAGGTATTTTACTTTATTAACACTACTGATCTCTTTTACCTTTTTCTCTTTGTGTGTTTCAGGTGCATGAGCAGAAGCAAAGGAACAAATAACTTACTTGCACTTGAACAAGAGATAGAAAGAGTTGAAAGAGAGAACCGAAGAAGAAATTGTTTGAGACAACAAGAGATGGCTGACAAAGATCTTCCACCACCTCTTCTTGACGATCCTCCACCTCCTGTAGATAACCAAGTGCCACTGCAAGGTGCTCAAGGAAGCAACCTTCCAAGAAACGTTTTCCAACTGCCACCACAAGCACAACATCAAAGACAACAACCACCTCATCTTACTTTGACAGATTATGACGCCCCTGATGACTTCTTTCAGGATTGAGCTGCGATCCGTCCTCCTCCTCCTCAAAAGGCAAGATTTTAAGATCAAGCCACAGATCATAGCCTTGGTGAAGCAAAACCACTTTAATGAACTCTCATCTGAGCACCCTATTGATCACATAGAGACTTTTGAGGAAATTTGCTGCACTACCAGAGCTAATGGAGTACTTAATGACTAGCTCCTGTGCAAGCTTTTCCCATTTTCTCTAAGTGACAAAGCTCATAGATGGTTCAAGTCTCTAACTCCATGATCGATCACTACTTGGGACAAGTGTAAAGCTGCCTTCCTTGGGCACTTCTACACTAAGACCAGATCGAACACTCTCAGGAATAAGATTCAAAGATTTTAGCAAGGTCCTGTTGAATCTCTTTATGAAGCTTGGGATCGCTACAAGGAATACATAAGGGATTGCCCTCATCATGGTTTCACTGACCCTCACATTCTAAGCACATTCTACAGAGGAATCGAGCCCAAATATCGCCTATCACTTGAAACTGCAAGTAATAGGGACTTTACGACTAAAACTGTAGAAGATGGATACTCTCTTGTAGAGAACTTGGCTGCTTCTAACAGTAACCATGGAGCTGATTTCGACCGTACCATACACTCAATAAATTCAGACTCCAAGCAGATAGCAAAGCTCAAGACAATGGTCTCTCATCTCTCCAAACAAATCTCTCAGGGACAACAAAGAGCTGTCCACGTTTTGGAGGATACAGGAGTACCAATGGGTGACGTTTTTCATGACTTAGAGGCTGATGACTCTGGAGAACAGCAAGAGGACGTGAACTATCTCAATGGCTAAGGAAATTTTCAGAACCGTGGTTTCAATCATAACTACAGGAACCATCCAAACCTGTCCTACAGAGGCATAAACGTTGATAATTCTCAGGATCAAGTCTATCCTCCTCAACAACAAACCTTCAGAACGAATTCTTACCCTCAAGGACAAGGATTTCAGAACAAGGGACAAGCTATAGGGTTCAATAATGGACGCAACAACTTCCAACAGAAGCCTCAGTTCAACAACTTTCAGGCTCCTACTGTACAAGCTCCAACGAGTTCAGTTCCTGCGTCTTAGGAAAACAAACTCGAGCTCATGATGCAACAAATACTTCAAAATCAACAAAAGACAGCAGTGCCATCAATAGCAAGGTGGATAGTATGTACAACGACCTGAACAACAAGATGGATGTACAATTGGCTCAAACCGCTGAAGCAGTTAAGAGACTAGCTGGTACTCTTCCTGGTAGGGTCAAACAAAACCCTAGGAATGAGTATGTGAATGCCATCACACTCAGGAGTGGGAAGGAATTGGAACCCAATCAAAAAGGGAAAGAGAAAGACGCAGAGAAAGCTGAAAACGCTCCCAAGGAGGAAGATGAAGCCAAAAACGTGGCTGCTCCTATACAAGTGGATGACGACGTGCCACCACCTGTGGTACCACGTGTCTACAAGCCCAAGATACCATTCCCTGATGCCTTTAAGAAACCAAAGAAAGAGAAGGAACTTGCTAAGCTTAAAGAGCTTGTTGGGCAATTAACAGTGAGATTGCCTTTCGTTGATGCTTGTATGATGGTTCCATCTTTNGATCATATTATGTGTCGAACGATCCATCATAATATGTGTCGAACGGGTCTTCTATGAGCGATACGCTCCGTAATACCTACAAAAAAAACTTATGTGTATACAAAATTAATATATGAAGGAAAAAAATGTGAATCTAATAATAAAAAATTATTAATATATATATATAAAATTACTAATATATTTTGTAAAACAAGTTTAGAAAATATTACAGAAAATTATTTTTCAAAATTAAAATTTCCAACAATTTAATTCTAGAAACGTTTTTATAAAATGTAAAAAAAACATTTGTAAATCGATGTTTGTGGTTATATGGCCAAAAAACGTTTTTAATAATTCCAAAAAAATTATAAAACTCGTTTTTAATTTTTAATATAACTTTTAAAATAATTTCAATTGCCTAAACATGAATCTAAGACACAAAACGAGTTTAAGAAATTCACAAAACTATCTCTAACATAATCTCATAAAAAAACCCACACAAAATTCAATCCAAATCCCTAACTAACCACGTAATCTAACAAATTTTCATTCCAAACCCTAAAAACAACATCTAACAACAAGAAACAACAGCTAATACATGATTTAAGGGTAAAAAACAAGAAAACTTACATGATATGGCCGGATTTATAGAGAAAAGTCGGGGAGAATTCGGAGATTTTAGAGAAAGAGAGAGAGATTTGACCGAAAAGCTTTTGGAAGGAGAAGAAGCTCGGAAATTTATTCAGAAAATATCCGACCGCATATTCCGTTGAAAATTTGTCGGTTTCACTAAATCTGTTGGAATCTGAAAATTAATTGCCACTTTTCCCAATTTTGGAGCGTTACTTTGCGCCTTGTGCATGTTCTTTGATTGATAGTCAACGCGGTGACACGGTCCACGATTTATGACATTCCGTCAGAAATCTGTCAGAGATTTGAGTGTTAGGGACTCAATTTCAATCAAATTTAGATCTAAGACAAATTGAATGATGTTTATCGCTTATGATCTTGCAAATATGATGCAAAGATATGTCTAAAAACACAAATATATCAATTTACAAACATAAACCCAAAATCATTAAAAACAAATATATACAATACTATAATTTCACACTTAAACTTTCTAAAACAATTTAAAATTTTTTTCAAACACTAAAAAATGTTTTATAATTAATTGATATAGTGGTATTACTGTAAAAAAATGAATATTCGTCCGGTTTGACAATGAAATAATGTTTTATTTTGCATTTTGCATATTTTAAACCCTAAACCGTCGAAAATTTCTGACTGATTTTTGATGACACAGACATCCGTCGGACATCCGTCAGAAATTATATACACATGTTGAGCACATGTAAATCATTGTGGCTAAGCATTATACAAATGTGAGATATATAAATGTAGTCGAAAATCCATCAGAATATTCCGACGGATTTCCGATGGTAATATGTATCCTGTAATTTAAATCTCTTACTTTATAAGTTAGAACGCTGTATCTAGAATACACAACTGAAAGTTCAATAGATGCATAAATAAATAATAAAATACACATATATATATATAATTCAATTACAAAATATCTTATAAAACATATGACTACTCTGTATCTGATGAATAGTCGGACGCCACTTATTCAGAATCTTCTTCAAATTCTCCATGCTCTTACAATGAATCCTCAAAAGCCCGAGTATCTTCATAGTTGGTAAAGTCAACCCACAAGGTCCACTTAAAGTGAATGCTCAATCGATCCTATAGAACCAATAGAGGTTTGCTAGAGATGGTCGTTGTCAGAAACCCTAAATAATATACCCCTTGGATTAACCTGTGTCACTGTGATCCAGGGGTCGTTTTTGTTCTTCACCCTAGGATAAAGAATATAGCAAACTTGGTATGCTTGTGATGCAAGGACAAATGGATCATATTTTTGGAGTCTATTTTTCGGAAGAACTGATGTGACACCAAGTGCATCATGACGAACTCCGGTTCCTAAGAATGGATTGTACCAGTCACAATAAAATGCAATGAACCTTAGGTCTAGCATTCCTGGGTAATAAACCTCCAATATCTCTTGTAAAGCACCGTAGTAAACCAGATCGCTAAATTGTGCAAAAATCCCGTAGTTTGCAGTTGACCTTATGTTTCCTTCTCGATAAACCTTAAAAGCGAATCCACGTGTGCAATACATAGGATATGAACTTGCAACAAATCATTGACCGTTGATCTAACTCTTCTAACCACGTTGAAAATGAGTGACCTCTACTCGCCATAGTCCTCACCTATACAAAGTAATTAAAATATAAATTAAAGGAATAAAGAAACAAATTAAAATTTGAATTAAGTGTGACACTTATGTAAAATTGAAGCCACTGTGCAAATTCACTATGTTTTAGCTCAAAAATTTGCTCCTCTGTATTTTGCGGATACTCGCACCGTACTTACGTCATATAAATCATGTGAATAAAGAATATTGGAAACAAAAATTTGTTTACTTCATCACTTGACCTTTAAAATTAAATAATGATTCGTACCTTTCATACTCTTGTAATTCGTCACAGTTTGTGAGAATATACATATGTAAGTGAGTTTGCTCTTCCTCTGGTAACCTTCTTTTTTATGCATTTTCCACTCAGTCGGCCGACTTGTGCAAATATGTTAAGGATATGCACTGGATAAAATGGTCTTTCGCCACCATCATCGTGTCTACCAAGTCTCCGAGTATTTGTCTGAACTTTTGGTCCAAAGTAGTATCCGGAAAAGTTTGAAGTTTTTTCATTGATGCTCTGTGCCACAATTGAACCCTCGGCTCTGCTTAATTTTTTCACCTTTTTCTTCAAATGGAACATATACTTTTCGAAAGGATACATCTATCGATATTAGACTTTGCCACCAAGTGCTGCTTCTCGAGGGAGATGAACTGGTAGACTTTCCATAACATCAAAGAAGGATGGTGGAAAATTTTTTTCAAGATTACAAAGGATAACATGTATCTTCTCTTCCAGATTGTGGATACCATCTACTGTTATTGATCTCGTAGATATATCCCGAGAGAATGCACTAATCCCTGCATAAAACATAATTATTTATTTTAATTACATATAATAATAATAATTGAAATAAGGATAAGAGTTTAAAAGTACCTGCAATGGTCTCGTGAACATTTTGGGGTAACAAACCGGCGAAAGCAAATGAAAGGAGACGCTGCAAGACGATATGACAGTTATGACTCTTCATCCCAGTAAACTTTCCTTCTCGACGATCAACGCAATTTTGCAGATTAGATGGTTATCAGTCTGGAAAATTTATACTATGCATAATCCAGTCAAAAAATTCTTGTTTAGATGCAGTATCCAATCGCAAAACTGGGATTGGTATTTTTCATTACTCATAACATGTAGCGGTTTCCGGGAACAAATATCTGGCAGGTCCAATTTGGATTTCAAATTGTCTTTTGTCTTCCCTTGAACATTAAGAATGGTGTGCGTGATGTTGTCGAAAAAGTTCTTCTCAATGTGATGACATCCAAATTATGTCTCAAGTAATGGTCCTTTCAATAGGGAAAATCCCAAAAAATAATTTTCTTGTGCCAATTGTGATGTTCACCACCACAATCTACAGTCCGCAAAGCACTAAAATCTCTCAACTGATTCAACATACAAGTGCCGTCAATCTCAGGAGGTGGACCATCAAACACTTTTTTTGTTTTTCTTGAACAGTGTGGTGCTCCGACGATAAGGATGATCGCTCGGTAGAAATCGCTTATGACAATCAAACCAACTTGTCTTCCATCCATTCTTCAATTGGAATGCATTAGTATTATCTTGAGAATAGAGACACGATAACCTTCAATGTGTTCTCCAAACAGATAACATGCCAAATACTAAAAAATCGCTTATGGTCCACATAAGTACCGCACGCATAATAAAGTTTTGTTGGGACGCAACATCGTACGCTTCTACACCCAGCTCCCACAAAATCTGCAACTCATATATTAATGGTTGCAAGAACACATCAACTGCCCTCTTAGGATGCTCTGGGTCGGGAACCAAAATGCTGAGAAACAGAAACTCCCTTTCTATGCATAAAGATGTCGGCAAATTGTAAGGAGTCACGATTACTGGCCACAAAAAATATTGCCTTCCATGCTTTCCAAATGGGTTAAAACCATATGTACATAATCCGAGGTACACATTTCTTTGCTCAAACGCAAAACAAAGATACACTAACTGGAAATGTTTTCATGCTTCTACGTCTGAAGGATGAGCAATTGCTCCTTCTGTTGTATGCTCTGCATGCCATCTCATCGGTCTAGCGATGCATTCAGATTGATATAACCTCTTCAACCTCTCTGTTAATGGCAAATACCACATCCTCTCTGTTAATGGCAAATACCACATCCTCTTATACGGAATTAGAACTCTTCTACTTGTTTCCTAAAACCGAGGTTTATGACAAAAGCGACATGACGACTCACCTGCATTCGCTCTCCAATATATCATTAGTTGTCGACACGTACATCTATAATCTGATATGGCAATCCAAGACCAGCCACGAGTTTATGTATCTCATAGTACGAAGTTGGTGAAAGACTTTCTTCCGGCAAAATATCTTTCACAAAATCTGCTATCGCATCCACACAATCCTCGCTCAAATTAAAATTTTTCTTTATGGTCATCAACCTAGTTGCAGCTGATAAAGGTGAATGATCCTCTCTACAACCTTCGTATAACGGATGCTTAGACGTGTCTAACATATCCAAAAACTTTCGACCTTTCAAATTTGGTTCCTCTACTCTATGTCCATCATCAACAAACAAATTGTATATATTTCCGATAAGCATCGTTCACCATCCTAACAGTACCTATATTTTCTGTTTCAGTTGTTGGTTCTTCTAATCTATCTGTAGTATATGGTTTACTAGTACTACCATAATTCACCATAGAATCATCTTTCCCATATGCATACCAAATCTTGTACTCCGGCATAAACACCCTATTATACAAGTGTCTCTGTATTCCTATCACTGATCTTGATCTACGATTACGACATTGAGGACAAGGACATAACATATTGTAACACATGCTGCAAAGTTTTTTGTAACTCGTCATGTCGTTGGATCAAGATGATCTTGGTCCATCCATGATAGAAAATAATTAGTAACATTTGATGTAGACATTTTGTTTAAGTTGGTTGTAGTGAATGAGGAGTGGTGGTATTTATAATACATGGATTCAGAAACTTTCCTACGGATTTCCGACGGAATTCCTACGGATTTCAAAAGGCTATAATAACGGCTATAATTTCGTCGGAATGTCGTTGGTATTAATTTTCGTCGGAAAGCTGTCAGAAATATTCCTCGGAAATCCGTAGGTAGTTTTCGACGGATTTCCGACGGTGAACATTTTGTCGGTAATTTCCGACGGTTTTCTTTGGATTATGCTGTTTACCTTACGTTCATAAAGCCGTCGGTAATTTCTGAGGAAATGCATATGCTTGTCGAAAATGTTATACGTATATGCTTGTCGAAAAGAATCAACTAAGGAAGTAATAGGCGTGATTTCGTATTTTGGATACGCAAGAGCTTAGAGAAAGGTAGGTGTCCTTGTGAAGAGATCTCATACTTTGATCAGGTTTCTTCGCCATCTTAATTAAATGGTACATACATTATCTCAAACAGTTTCAACTTATGTATATATTGATGCTTCTAGACACAAGGGCGTGATTCTAGTGCTGCCAAATTGGTAGCAAACCTTATTACCAAAACCAGTGCGGATCAGTTTCTTGTATGTGATCATCATTCAGGATAGTCGATGGGTTATTTTGACATACCGGTGGATCATGTCTATTGCAAGGTACCTTAAATTACAGTGTTATTAGAGATTTCCGCCTCATTTTAATGATTTATAAAATGTTACTCAAGTTCAATGTTAAATTTCAGCTTGTGATATACTTGATTATCTTGCTAGCAAGTTAGTTTCGTCAGAGGATTCGGTGAAGTAGCCACTGCACGTGCATTTGCTTAGAAACTATCTGGTGTGCCTAAAACACACCTACGCAGATGTTATACATAGGTTGAATTAGGTATTTCAAGAAACACCATAAATCCTAACATTCTTCTTCTCCGTGGGCACTTGTTTCTGTACCTAAACAGAGTGTTTACTCATTATCTCGGAGTGATCGTGGCTTTAGCGACCCCTGAAGAAGAGAATCTCAAACTTCGCGTGAGTATCTCTTCTCTTTCCCTCTATAAGCTCTCTAAGATTCTCATATGTTTACATATTTTTTCCGATTTCTTTCTCTTCAACAACACGCATGAAATTTTGGTTTCTCTTTCTATGCAATTATTCTTATATAAAGTCTTCTCTTATTATTTTTTGTTCTCTCTTTTATCATAACAAAGATTCTTCTTTTTCTCACTCTGTTTTGCTATTAATTGTGCCTTTTTAATTTATTTTTGGGTATTTTGTAGTTTTAACATGAATATTACAGATGCTAATACTATGGAGGAGACTATTGACTTGTGTCCTAGAGAGAAGTCCATCATCACATTTTCTGATTTTGACTTTGTCTCTTCTATTTAGGTAAGATAGATTCCAAAGATCGTCTTGACATCCAAGAGAATTCGAACTCCAAAGAAGCAGAAGAGAGAGTTGATTTCTGCTGTTCAAGCGGATAAATAGGCTCTGAAGAAGGTAGAGACCAGCAGTTCTGACTCATCAGAATCCTCTGATTCTGAGGAAGAGCAGATAAGGTCATATTATGTTGCACTGAGACGGGTACGGAAAAAAAGAAACGGGGACGGAAATGGGGACAGAAAATGGGAAATTTAAAATTTCTAGATATGGGTACGTCATAGGTACGTTAATAAAAATATAAAATACCATAAATTATAATGCAAATCACACATAAGTAGCCACATATAACAAAATCACTTCAATTTAATATGTTAAATAACATAAAAAACTAATTATCGAGATATTTATTTTCAAAATCCGGTTCATCTAGTGAGAGGTCCGCAAATTCCAAGAATTCCACATCTTCCATTGAATCAAATACATCTCCACCAACATCCTACATCTTCGTCCTTTTATCTTCTTATTGATCGGAATTCCTTGATAGCAGACGTAGATTGTTGTGGATGTAAACCAAGTCTTGAGCACGACTTGGAATCAACTTGTTCCTTCTAAGTTAGTGAATGAATGAGTAAGTACTCCAATTACNAAGTTAGTGAATGAATGAGTAAGTACTCCAATTACGCTTAGCACAAGAAGATGAAGTAGGTTGTCCAAGCAACTTAAAAGCCAAAGCTTGGAGGAGAGGACTTTGAGCACCAAAATTAGCCCACCAACTTTTTGATTCCATAGTAGACATCATCGAAAGGCATGTTAAATCTTCAAAAGGACCACTCCTCATTAAGAATGATGCATACTCCTTCATAACTCTAGTATGATCATCATAACTTGGAAATCATGTTCGAAAACACTTCATTCTCTTAATTGAGAGTTCCCCATCCCTATGTGGAGCACTCCTTGCAGGATCCTCATTTAGCCATTCATCACTATAAAATATACAACACACAAAATGTGTTATATGTATGGCACGGAAACAAAAAAAAAAGAATAAAACATATAATTTAAAATCACATACTTTGGATTTAAAGAGTGAGCTAGACAATGTAGAGGAGTGTTATTCTTCGTCCAAAGATCTGATAAACAACATCATAAAAGAGGCTAAAATTAGACATTTGACATTTTTCTCTCTTGTAGATCTCAAGCTTCACCTTCTCAATCATAGAATCTCACACCTCATATACCAAGTGAAGACATGGCTTGTTAGTGTCACAAAATCTGATCATGTCATATACCAGTCATATGAAATTAATAATATATGATACTTGTTCCCACCAATCATCATTCAATATCGTCTTCTTAACAAAGTTTGCTTTCCCCACGTCATCATCTCTATAAATAGACCATTCCTCACTAATGACCATGGCTTGAAGACCTCTTCTGATAAGCTTCAGTCTCGTAAGCATCACAATGATTGAAGCAAAGCGAGTACCAACAACTGAAAGGAACTTCAGAATAGAAAACTTACTAAACATTGATAGCCTTATGTTATGGATCATGATGAAATGTTTGATTGAGAGCACATCCCCATGAACATCTGTTATCCAATGACACTCCTCAAATGTTGCTTCATTGCCGGACACATTTTTTGCTGCACAAATATTCTTCAAAGCTAGATTAAGGGTATGAACAACACATGGTGTCCAATAGATGTCAGGAAACTCACTCTCAATAAGCTCTCCAGCCGCCTTACAATTTGATGCATTATAAGTGATGATTTACACAACGTGTTGATGACCTACTTCATTGACAATTTTCTTCATCAAATTATAAATAAAGACACTGTTTTTCACCTCGCCAAAACAATTGACAGGCTCGAGAAACAACATACCATTTCCAGAAGTAGCAATGAAATTAATCAAAGTATTTCTGTTAGGATTGCTCCAACCATCTGACTCAATCGTCACCCCTTTTTTCCTTCCCTGTTAACTTCAGCGGTTCTAATAACCTCTCAACATGGTTTTTCTCTTTATTTAGCAACGTTGTTCTCAGCTTGTTATATCCAGGAGGTACGTAACCATTAATTTTGTTGTCAACAGCAAACTGATGTGACCTATGATAATGTAGATTTCTCGCAAGATTAAATGGCAAGCGTCTGGTGTAAAACATCCTTGCAATTTCTTCATCCAAGTGGTGCTTCATCTCAACCCTAAACGCTTTAACAATAGGAGAGAAACTAGATTTTCTTTTCTTAAAGGAGTCTGCTTCACTTGGCAGAGAAACTTCTCTAGGTCCAGATTCTCTTTTTTTCTTTTCAAATTCATCTTCCAACTTTTGTACTCCTCGTTATTTTCTTACATAAGGAAACACAAGCATTCGTTATTCCAAGTAAATATGCTTGCATTATGGAATAAGATCTTTTTTAGTTTTTTTAGTTCCTCCTACTGTTTTTTTTCTAATTTAATTACATAGTTCCACAATGGAGCTTCTCCACTTTGACATGACGAATTAGTAGGTTAACTATTTTGTTCTTGAGAAGTCATATTCTCCTGTAATTAAATCATACAATATCATAAAAAGGTTTGCAAAAACGAAACAATAAAAAAAAAACTAAAAAACAAAAGGACATTCGTCATGAATAGAATCGAGTATCTGACATGAATTTGGATTATTTGATATTTGTCATAACAATCACGTTGCCTTCTTAAATGTTAACAAATTAATAAAGGGGCGCATATAAAAAAAGAAGAAAAAATACCTTAAATTGGATTGGATGAGATTAGAAAAAGCTGAATTTGTCTTAGAAAAACGTGATGAAGACACGAGATTTAGGGTCTGAATAGTGACAGCGTATTTGGTTGTGCGAGAAAAGTGGTTTAAGAGTGCGGTGCGGTTCAACTGCGGTACGTGCAGAAAAAATGTATTTGTGGTACGTGCTGACATAATGTATTTGCGGGACAATTGCGGTTAGTGTAAAATAAACGGTGCGTAATGATATTTGATTGGTAAAAAATAAATTTGCGGTGTACAATAAAATATTTGAATGCTGAAAAGAGCAATAAGCGGTGCAGATACAGATTATGGATAAATATATTAAAAGTAAATATATTAATAATTAATATAATTGTAAATTAAATTGTTTATTTTGTGTTAATGAAATAATATTTTCATAGATTTTAAACATTTAAATATCCAAATTTATTTATAATAAATTTTTTAGTTTTGACATATATATTGCTAAATCAGATAAAACTTTAACTCATAAGAAATCAAATACAATACAATATAAAATAATATTAGCAATTTTGTAAAATTAGAAATATTAGATATAGTTGTAAAATTAGAATATTAGATACATGTAAGTATGTAACAACCAAACTTTTTCTAATAAATGTTATTTTTTGTTGTTGTTTAAGATGCTTGAGAAATCATAAAAATTTACTAATA
>OVAY01003244.1:0-12256 GCA_900406395.1 Kernera saxatilis
TATATATATATATATATATATATATAAAACAATTACAATATTTTTATATATTTAAAGTTTATATATATATATATATATATATATCACAATGAAATGACATATAGAGTGAACTACTGACCTTGTTTCTCAACATGATTGGATGAGATTTAGTTCAGAACTCGAAGTTTAGCTCGAACGTAATCCTTTTCATTAAACTCACTCAACAAGTAGAGTGACAAAGAATTACCCGTTCCAACACCATCTCCATTTGGATACACTTCGAAAACCCTAATTAAACGCATCATATATATTAACACATATATATACCAGAGTGTGCATGTGTATGCGTGCGAATGTAGAAAGATAGAGAGAGAGTCACCAGTTTCTGCCTCCGGAAGAAAACGGGTCGGATGTGTAAGAGTCGAGATTGAGGGTAGAGAAATTGGTGAGGGTCCAAGTGAAAATGGGATTGCTGATATTTTCATCATATGAGAAAACTTCCCATTTGTTAGAGGGTTGAGCAATGAAGACGTCTATTCCAAACACACACTGTCCACCGTCGAAAATGTATCCAAGTATAGGCCCCTTGAACCACGCCGTTGGTAGAAACTCTGACACTCCCCACTTCGGTTTGAACAAATGAAACCTCATCGGATCAGTTTCTACAAAAAAACAAACACTTTTTTAGATCGAAAACCACATTAATCCCCGGAACTATGTGAATTCCGCAATAACCAAGGATAATTGCGTTTAGTGTAAATCTTCTATGCTTTAGGCAACTAGGCCAATACATTTATGTACTAATATAGTAATAACCACTTGATTAACATCACTAGATTTTTTTTTTGGTCAGTAACATTCATTATATATGCGAGTTTAAACTCGGATGGTTATGAAGTATAACGACACTAGTTACAAATCACTAGATTATATATGTATGTATATATCTTGGTCACTAACATCACTAGGTTTATTTTGAGAAATTACTTTGACGTACGGACCAATTTCGTACTTACCTTAGTAGTAATAGTACATGTTAAAGTTATGGTTGTAGACAAAGAACTTAATCTCCGCATACACATCTTGTGGATCGGTGATGAGGCTTGAGTTATCGATTCTTGCATAAAGCGAAACATACTCGTTCAAGGTGTCCTCCTTATTCCCCGTTGGGTAGATTAGGAACGTCCTTTTACGATTTATTTAAAGCCAAAATGAGTCATATAATTAAGAACATATACTGTATAAGCTACCAAATTAATGTTGTGATAATCTTGAACTTGACAAGAGTGACTTACCAATTGAATCTGCCGACGGTGAAAGGAAGGGACTCGTAGTATCCATCCTTGACCAGCTCCATCATGGTTTTGAAAGACTCGAACTTGATGCTATAAGATGTTGGAGGACGCTCTCGCCATAGCCGCATCGGTACTGGTAGCTTGAGCTTCTCGTGTTTCTGCGACCCTTTAGTAACAGAGGAAACATAGCTCAATTAACATCAGCAAGTGACATGGAACCAGTTTAGAATTCTTCACATTTTTCTTATAACTGTGATCCTAGGCCTAGGCCAAGACAAATTTCTTGAGCATGTGTAGTGCCCAATATTTTTGTCATCTAAAGCATACATAGTGACCATCCATGATTGAAACCGCTAAGATACATTTTGCATGGACTAGACCATCATAAATTGGTTATTCACATTTTTTTTGCCCTCTATTACAATTTTTCTAAGGTTGTAATAATGTTTTGCAGACCTAACGAGTTTAACAACGAGTAGTCTAAACAGAAAAAAAGAAGCAGAACAGAAAGAGGATGCAAAAATTTTATAAAAAATTTTGAATTCTCAATTATATCACTATTGAGGTTGTCCACATTTCGATAGTCACAACTCAAAAGAGTGGCCCTAAAACCATACCTTTGTATTTACCAGATTCCTAAAAAAATCAGGAAAAGAAAAAAATAATAATCAGTCAAATAGTGATCAATATGAGTCCATTGACATATTACCAAAAAATTTAATAATAATCACATTTTGCATTTAAATCTTTGGCACATTTCAGAAAAACAACTTCATTGGTTGTGAATATACGTCTTGAACACGGCTCAACAATATCATCAAAAGATACAATTATCATTATATTCTGAAGAAGCCATAAGACATAACTAATAATCAAGATTTCGGCATAAATGATCAAACGTTCAAGAAACTAAAAACCAATAATTTCAAGAAACTATTCAGAAAATGCCGATTTTTACAAAACTCAATAAAGTTCAGCCGATTTCAACATGAAATTATACTTTAGACTTCTTGGTTACATTCCCTCATCAATGATTAAAACTCAAAACCAAAAATTTCAAGAAACTATTCAGAAAATGCCTCCAAGACTAAACAAGTCAACCCTACGAAACATAGATGGATCATCTCAAAATTCACGGAAAATATATAAAAGCCCCAAGAAAGTAATTAAAACCTGATGTGAATCATCACTGTGAGAACTGTGGTCGCTGAAGAAGAAACCGATCCTGGAGGTCGCAGCAACTGCCAAGAACACAACAATTAAAGCTGCCAAAGGCCATCGCCATCTATTTTCTCTTTTCTCTTTGGTGTCTTCTTCTTTGAATGCACTTCTTTCCATAATAAATCAAACGGGATAATCAAATCTTTCACACGATAAACACGTTTTGTCTGTCTTGGGAAATTTCTCAAGAAACCCCTTTTTGTGTCTGATTTTAAGCTAAGTCTTGCGTTAGTTTCATTTTTAATTGCGAATTTATTTGTTGAGGTCGTCTCTATGGTTTGGCACACTTTGGCGCGTGTTTGTTGCTTTTTAAATAAAGCCTTAACGAATAAGAGCGCATCATATCATTTGGTCTCCAAATAAACATCTTGCCGTTTTTAGGTTTCTCATGTTCGTTGACTAAACGCCTCTCCTGCCGTTTTTTGGCTTATTTGTTAAGAGTTATAGCTACAACTTAACTATATATAGCTACAACTTAACTATATATAGCTACACATTCTCCGTTGTCATAACCTTATTTAGCGCCAAAGATGTCGTATGCTTGACTCAGCAAAAGTCTTCATTCAACACTCCATTAACCCTTAAATTATCAAATCTTTTGGGTGTTTTGAGATTCTGGGTTTATATGAATTAGGCAGAAGAAAGTTGAGAGTGGGAGATTCGGTTGATGAATCAGCCATTGGATTACAAATTTGTCAGAATTTGACACTCAACATCTAGTCTTTATATAATATCAGAATCCCATTACAATTTTTACACAACCGTTTTAACCACTCTACAATAAACAGTAAAGATCATCTCCAATAAAACATACAGTGGTAGAACACAGAAACAAGAAACTCTAGAGCATACAAAGCTCTATGAATATCCATCGTACGTTATCTATGACTTCTTCTTGACAAAAACAAATTCGATCTCAATCTGAATCCTAATTTGGACACCTAAACCGCTTAGTTTTGTTAGTTAGATGTCTCGGAGTCACGTAGGGATCATTAGAGTTGGTTTGGTCACTGTTTAAGCATCAGAGAAGAAAAAACCTCTCTCTACTTCATGGGTTTCCCTTAAGAGGCTCAGCCTCTTCGTCCTGTGGAAGTTCTTGAGCTGCCTGCGGCTTTTCTGATCTCTTCTTCACTAAGTTTTTAGCATATAGAGATCCGAAAACAATTACCTACACGAGTGATTAGTGGGTTTAGCTTCGCAACAGGGAGAGATCTGATAAGAGACGGAAGATGAAGTAAAGAGAGGCTTGGAGAAGCTTACGGATCCAATGCATTGCTCCCAGCTAAGTGGGTGTGAGAACCAAATGCAGGAGAGCATGATGCTCAAAAGCTTTGTATTTTTCAGACAACAAAGAAGGATTTAGATTGAAAAGATTGTGCTTAGTTTCTAAGAGGAATCAGAGACTTGAAGTAAGAGTAACTTACCTGTCTTGTAGTCATTATCGCAGCAAACGTTAGAGCTCCAAATGTCCTAATGGTGTAAGAAATGAAAAATTGGCTGGCTGTTGCTACCTGCAAAACATCGTGACATCTCGGATAAGTTCACATACTATCTTTTAGCTGTTGCATAGTGACGGGTTTTGTGTTTGGATTACAAAATAAACTCTAGATTATCTCTTACTACAGAAGCTGTGACCACTCCTGCACTGCAATCATACTCTAAATTTGAATAGATTTCCGGATTGTAATGACTAAGCAGAAGAGTAGAGATGACTTACAGTGGAAAGCAAAGCGATGTCGAATAGACAATCCCTATGCCGAGAAACAAAGTCCACTGCTGGGAGTAAATGTCCTTGCAATATAAGGCCTATAAAGAGCACAAGATTTCCCAATTGATTAGCAAAGAGCATGGTCGACCTGATTTTGAGCTTTTTGAGGTCTAAACATCGAGGTTTATGCAAGGCAGATGAATTCTGAATCGAAAATCATTGATGGACTAAGAGAATCACAGTAAGAAATAAAAAAAAAAGCGTAAGAAGAGTTCCTATCACATGCACAGTTTGGAGTTACTGACATATGATATCACTTGAGGCTTAGATCAGAAATTTATGTATAACCAAAAAATTGAGAGATGGCAATAAAGAGGAGAAATTTACCCAAGTGATCAATCAATCATGGAAATAGAACATTACAAAAGGTACTACATGGTCCAAAGTCCAAACAAAATGATAAAAGACAAAGATAAGGATAACTGCAAAGAGAAGATTCTCACCAGTGAAACTGAGAACAAAGGAACAAAGTGTTGTGTAGAATATCTGGTTATGTATCTCCATATTATAACCTTTAAATAGTTTGTCTTGGAATGTGCTCGTAAAGCCATCAAACCTGTTAGCCAGTTTACCAATACCCGATTATGAGTACACGAAAAATAACTATCGAGGTTCCTATTTTAAAACCAGATAACAATGAATAAAATGGATATATACCCAAGATAACCAACCATAAGGGAAACACCCCAGACAGTGTTTTCTCTTCCTTTGTTGTACGGACTAACATCATCTCCTGCCTACAATTCAAATACATAAACAAAACTTTCATTCCAGCTGATCTTAATGGTTCAGAGTGATAAGCAAACTATAAACTAATGGAGATCCCTTTGGGAAGTTTGGACTTTTACCGGAAAGAGTATAAAGACAGAGCACCCAAGTGTTACGAGGAAAGCCACGAGATAGTCGAATCCCCTGTATCTTTTCTGCATGATAAGAGTTCCCCAAACCTGCAAAAAACGCATAAATTAGAGAGTGGTGATAAACTCACATGTATAAGAAGTTTCCTACTTTACAGAAGAAAAATTTATATCTTACCATTACAGGTATCATTTTGGCACATTTTGCCAGAGTTTGAACTGGGAAACTCACATACTTGAGGGCCTAGAGGCATCATAACAGATTGTCAAACAAAAATTAGAGGACTGGGCTTAGTTCATTAATTAGATTGGAGGTGAAGAACTTGTCCTACCTCATATTGGCATGTTGTTGTTAGGATGTTGGTCACTGATATGAGACAATATTTGTAAACTGGGGCTACAGGATCCAAAACTTTCTTGCTCGCCTACCGAATACAGAAAGAAGGGAAGTTGAAAATAAGGCTTCTCTAGGAATAATAATATTGATATAGTATAAACAGAATTAGAACTTAGGTTTGATAATTACCAGTAAAGCACCAGCAGAAACAGCTGATGTAGTGAGCCGATTACAGAAAACGAGAAACAAAGAGTACTTAAAATACTCCTTGTTCAACCCATATGGCACTCTCATTATCTTTTCCTGCAATTAGAAACAAACATCAACCACATATTGAACAACATCAGATCAAAATCATTTGCTAGTATAAAACTTGATAGACTGAAAATGAGAAGACATATTAAGTAAAATCCCTTCCAGAGAATCCCTTAAAACCATATGTATAGAAAACAAACAAAAAAACATCATGAACTTGCAAGTAAATTAGCAGAAGGAGTGAAAAGCTATTCACTTTATAGGAATCCTATAGTTTTGTTTTTGCAATTCCACAAGAAACACAAGAAGTATCATCCTTTCAGTGATGACCAAGAGAGGCCTATAAACTACTTTCTCAGCTAAGGCAAAAAAAATCCACCAAGTTTCTTCAATCAATTTCAACAACAGAGGTGAGTCCAGGGGAAAATGAAGGAACCCAGAAAATTATCTGAGAGAGAGAGAGAGAGAGACCTGGAGAAGACCATAGATGACGAGGGTAATCATAATCCCAGATACAGCGAAAGCAGCTTTCCATAACTTCTTCTCCTTCGCTTCGTTTACTGAATCAGCCTCGGCCATTTCTCCATTAACGATCCGCTTCTCTCTCTCTCTCCCCCTCGCTCAACAACAAAACCTAACTGGATTATCCAATCAGAGAACCGAGATTAAAACCAATTTATTTATTTTAAATATGTCGGGGAAAAAAATATTATGTAAAGTTGTGGGCCTCCTTGGGCCCAATATGTTGTTTTAGAACCTAACGTCGTCTTCTCTTCTGCTTCATCCCAACTCTAGTAGCGAAGAGTCGAGGACAATGGCTCCTAAAGGTACGGAATCGCTCAGCTTCCTGTTGTCTCGATATGTTGCTCTCTCCATTTCATTTTTTTCTGCTTAGATGGTAAAATTACGCTTCGATTGTTCGTATTTTAGTAATAGCTCCTTGATTCTCAACGAAATTCCTATTTTTCGGAAACTGAGTGGAGCTTTTGATTTCTGATTATTGATTGATCAATGGTGAATCCTTAGCTTGTTTTGCTGCTTTGAGTGGAGGCAGCTAAGGATTTCAAATTTGGTGACCCTTTGCTATATAATGTAGCTTTAAAATCTGCATTTGTAGCTTTTTTGAGCTTTTAACAGAAAAAAATCTGCATTTGTAGAAAACGCTATGTATACGATCTCTTAACTATGTATCTATTAGAAAAAAGGAAGGTATTTTCTTGGTTATGATTGGATCTACTTGGCAAATACTAAACCACAGCTTCTGATTCTTTAACATTGTACTCTGCCTTCTTTGTATTTTTGGATCCTGTTGCTGATCATAGTATCCGTTTGCTACTTCTTGAGTCATTTTCAATCAGTAATTTCTTGTGATTTGTGTAAATGTCCCTTGCTTTGGAGTAATTATTCCTTGTTCAAGATACTAGTTCACTTAGAAGTTGATTAGGCATAGTTGCATATTTGGAGTAACAATGTCTCTTTTCTATATGACCCTTTTGCTATATAATGTAGCTTAAAAATCTGCGTTTGTAGGAACGTTATTGCATATATCTCTTAACTATCTGTCTATTAGGAATGTTTTTGGTTAGGATTGGATCTATTTGGCAAGTTCTAAACCACTGGTTGTAAATCTTTAACATTGTGCTCTGCCTCTTTTGTATTTTTGAATCCTGTTTCATTTGCTACGTATGGAGTCATTTGCAGATGGTAATTTCTTGTAATTTGAGTGTATGTCTCTTGCATTTGGAGTAATTGTTCCTTATTATTTCCCCCTGAGGCTTGTTCTTGAGATACTAGTTAACTCAGAAGTTGACTTACATAGTGTACTATTTTGATAATTTGATCTATGTATGAATGTCTTTATTCTACTGTTATTCCTGGTCTAAACTGAATTATGGTTTACAACCACAACGACCTGCAGGTGATGAAGACTGCAAACGCAGTGAAGTCAGGCAAAACCTTAAAGAAGAAGGCTAAGAAGATCAGAACCCAAAATACCCAGAAACAAGCTCGACCACTATAAAACTCTCAAGTACTACCCTCTCACCACCGAGTTTGTGATGAAGAACATTGTATAGACAACACTTCTGCTGTATTCATTGTCGACATCAGAGCAAAGAATAAGAAGATTATGGATGCAGTTAAGAGGATGTATGACATACACACCAAGAAAGTCAACACTTTGATCAGATCCGTGTGGCACTAAAAAGGCTTAGGAGTGGTTGACGCCGGATTAGCTAACTAGCAAGACAACCTTTTTGTTGTATTTTGCAAACAAGATTAGAATCATCTAAAAAAAGTTCATGTTTCCTCCTTTCTTATATACATTAACTAGCAAGACAATACCTTTTCGGTTTTAGACATCCCAACTTGTGCAATAAGTAATATTTTTTATTTATTTATAATATTCCATGAAATTTGCAGTCTCTTGAAGAAAATTATAATTCCCCGTTATAATCTAAGTACCATCGACACTATATACTCTTCTCAAGCTTTAGGAAAATCAATCAATTCACTGCAACTGAAACATAATTTTTTTTTTACAATAATCATCCTTGATTTTGCAAATATCAAACAAATAATAAACAAAGATCCGGAGAAGTGTGAAAATTGACATGGACATCTTCTTTTATCTTCTTATAAATCTTCTTCTGAATCCTCTTCAGGGTATTCTTCATCTATTTCAATTGCTTCTTCCTCTTCTTCAAATGCCTCTCCATATTGTAAATATGCTTCATATGCTAATACCTCTGCATCTCCTATTTCTTCTTCTTCTTCTTCATCTTCTTCTTCTTCTACATCTGCATCTCCTATTTCATCTTCTTGTTCTTGTATTTCATTCTCTTCTTCTTCTTCTTCTTCTTCTTCTTCTTCTTCCTCCTCCTCCTCTTCAGAGTATTCCTTATTCCAACTAAGAAACGGATGTTTGATCAAGCTATCAACAGTCCACCTTTGGGCAGGGTCTCTCTCCAAACACATTGAGAGAAAATCCTTAGCTTTTTCAGACAAAGTATCAGGGACATATGGAACGAGACCACTTTCACCGATGAGAGTAATCCAATCTTCCCAATCAAGCTCACCGTGCTCTCCCCAAACCCGTTCTCCAGTCAACATCTCAAGAACCGTACAACCAAAAGCCCACACATCCGCACCATAGTCCAAGACCATGTCCCCTATAAGCTCCGGCGACATAAACCTCGTCGTGCCTCTCCTATGACCCCACCCTTCACCATACTCAATCGACTCTTTCTCCATCGCTTTGCCAAAACCAGAGATCTTAGCCGAAAACCCATTAGCCGTCGATCCCGCATAGTCAGCCGCGAGTAAGATGTTCTTGGGTTTAATGTCGCAGTGAATGATCTTCATTTGGTGGATACAGTTGAGACCAATCAAGATATCACGAGCGAATCTTTTCACATCATCCTCCGCTAATCCTCTTCCTTTGTGGCTTTTGATTCGTTTCGCGAGGCATTGCCCTGGACAGTACTCGAGTATTGTGTTGTATAGCATCTGCTTGCTCTTCTTGTCCAGTGTAGTCACGTTTCCATAGTAGTAGACAATGGATGGGCTTCTAGTGAGACGGGCTAAGAATCTTTCCTCGTTCATGAGCCGTGATGCTTGTGAGAACTCAGTAGTTTTGATTGCCATCTCGTCAGGAAAGTCGTCTTCTCCCTCGGGTGTGGCCACGGCTAAGTGAACAGAGCCGTATGAGCCTTTTCCAAGAAAACTAGTCACCACCCACATATCGCTTTCTGGAATATTACTGCTTATGATTGGGTTCTGAAGAAAAGGGCTCGTCTTGGTCGACGAATCAGCATCGTCCTCTATCAAGCTGTCTGTTTTTGGCTTCTTGTGAGGACGGTTCGAGTCGTCGTCGTCCCACCGACCAAATCGACTGTTATTAGAACTCGACATAGATCTCTTCATGTTTCTCTTTCTCTCTGTCACTCTAGATCTCGATTTCTCCCTCTCTCTTTCTCTTTTCTCTGAAATCTGAATGCTAAAAACGATGAAACAGAGAGAAAAGAGGCGAGACAGGCAGTATTTATAATCCGTGTTTGGTTACTGCTTGGGACTCAAGTTTCCTTTTACTCGCATGCGTTTCCTTTTTCAATTAGGTCTGGGAAAATCCGAAGCAAACCCGAACCTTAGGTTCGGTGATAATCCAGCTGTTAAACGGTTCGGGGTAAAAGTTTCCATTTTTCGGTCTACGATATATTTGCCACGTGTAATGTTTACTTAAGTTTATATTTCGGTTTAATACAAATCATTTTCCGGTTTACTTAATTTTGTGGTTTATCTGTATTTCGTTTGGTATAGCTTTCGCTTTAGCACCTGTATTTCTCTGCACGGATTTTTTGAAATTTGAATCAGTGAAACAGAAACCTTTTCAGTTTTCACAAATGATTCTGCTTCGATCATGGAATCAGAGGATCTTTAAGCTCTCTTTTTCTCGGATCTCATCCGGAAAACCTTCTATCGTGCCATGAATCGAGCATTTTGAAGCTCATCATCTTTAAATCCTACGACTTCTCCCGATCTAGTCCTGTTCTTCATTGATGAAACGGAATGGGTGATGGATCAGAATCGAATCACAAATTTTGAAGCTTCTGCAGCTAATAGTCACGCACAGTCTTCTGTTTCCGAAGAACCTGAAAGTCGCGATTTCAATCTTCGTTGGCTCTTCACCAAATCGAAATGTTCCTCACTGTGGATCTTCTCATTGTAAGTCTATTGATATGTTTTATAATCCTTACTTCATTCTTTCGACCGATCATCCCGAATCTTCAATTTTCCCAGAGATTCTCACTTTGTTGGAAACTAAAAACAAGCTTAATTTTTTTGTGATGGATCATCACGACGTAGACCTTTGGAGGATGACACTCTTCATAAGATTTGGAAGAGATGCAACACAGCAACAATAAGGTCAAGTCTTGGATTCTCAATTTTTTTTTTTTTTGGGAAAGTCTACGCTAGTGTTCTCTATTTCCTGGATGTCCTGCTATGTGAATCTGGCAGTGTTTATTTGGTAGGTTCCGTATCACAAATTTATCACGAATCTACTAGCTAGAAATAGAGATTTAGTGAGAGTTCTGTGGGAACAGCTGAGTTAGCACTAATACCATTGCTGTAATTGTGTTTGTGGCAAGGTATTAATAGACAGAGAGGAGACTAGTTGTTTGATTTGGATGCTTATGAGTTATGGCTTATGACTCTGAATGATTCTCATCTCTTATGCCACTATTCAAATGACAGATCCTTAGCATAAAACCACGACACACTCTGGCTGATATTTACCAATAGTCAGAGAAATGTTAGAACAACAATAACTAGTTATGGGTCTCTTACTGCTTTTTGGGTTGCTGCCCTTGGAGAGAATATCCAGACCTGTATGTTCTCACTGTGTGCTCGAGGTCATACTATGGATAGATGTGTAACCTGTTCTTGAACTCCAGAATGTTGCAACTGAAAAGGGCTCTGAAGAAATGGTTGCCAATTTTTTTCTAAAGATCAGCTACAAGGGCTGGTGGCTTACTTTAGCTCAAGGCTCCATACTTCTTGCATTAAGTCATCACCGGCTGTATCTTCTGCCACTACTTCAGCTACTGTGCTTGGAGATTCACAATTTTTTGCTACCTTACTAACTTTACATTCAAATTCTCTTTGTGATCGTATAGCCTCTTCTAGTTCTGCCTCTAAGACAGAAATTCCTAATAATACTTGAGTGATTGATTATGGTCACAGACATCATGTTTCATAGTCTTAAACACCTCTTTACAGGTCTAATAATTTTGTTACCTTACCCAATGGTAATAAGTGAGCACTACTGGTTTAGGAACCATTCCACTTACTGACAGTATTGTTCTTTACAATGTCCTCCACATATATGTTATCTATGGTTAGTACTCTACCCACAAATATGTTATCTATGGTTAGTTTTACCTCTTCGTTCTTGCTATATTCATGATCTTACATGGGATTTTAAGATTGGCAAATGTGACTTGGATACTACTTCTTTAAATCCTGTTTTAACAAGCACAAGTACGAGTACAAGTCCTATATTTTCTAGGATTATGATTGACTCTGAGTTTGGCATATAGGTACACTGTCTGAAAAAGGCTGATCCAGAGGCTTAGTCGGTGAAGGCTGCAATCACGCCGTAAAGTCTGGTGCAAACTTTAAGAAGAAAGCTAAGCTCACATTTCAAACCTGATTTGCAGACGGGCAAAAAAGTTCATGTTTCTTCCTTAGTCATATCAGAAAGGCACACTGTACTCTTATTAAGATTTGGTATACTATTCAATGGTATTTGCCTATTTGGAATTTCTTGAGGAAAGTTACAATTTACAAAGCCCCTAATTATTGAGCCCAAGTAAAAGTTATGTAATGCTATTTTTAAGGTTTGTGAATTAGTCAAAATCCCGTTACACATTAACATTACATTGTTATTAAAACAGAGACTTTGATCACTTTTTTTTACGATTATGTTCATGGTTGATTCTGCAACTCTAAATTAATAATGAAACAACTCAAAGTGCTTCAAATA
>OVAY01003245.1:0-12245 GCA_900406395.1 Kernera saxatilis
CTCTAATTTTTTTTATTGCATCAAAAACTTCTAGTTTTCTCTATCTACATCAAAAAATTACAAAAAATTCTATACATAACAATTGTTTGTTCAATGTTTAAATACTCCGTCATCACTCTTAGTAGCATTAATTTTTTTAAACGTTGAATTTCCAACATGTAATATTTTTATCAAGATCATTTAATTGACTGTTAAAATACATTATATAGCAATATCTGAAAGTATTAATCATTAATTTCAAGTTCATGTATGTTATTTACAAATAGATTTATCTACATTTATTAATATATCATCGTTTAAAAAATAATTTTTAGAAAATATGGACTAAACAAAAAATATCTCTATAAATTAATAAATATTAATTTATCAATAAATTAATACCTCTCTAAATTAATAAAATTTCACAGTCCCAACATTATTAATTTATAAAAGTTTTACTGTAGTTTGTGCACGTATTATAGTTGCATCATCAACCAGATATAAATCCGTGTAATAAAGAAAAAAATAGTTACAAAAGAAGTAATTTTTCATTTAACAATTCTAATTAACATCTGGGCATTCAAATTAAGGTCTGGTTTACCTTCGGTATTATCAAATCAAAAGAGCCTTTTTTGGTTAAATAAAAATTCATTTTAAAGGGAAAAATTAAGAACATATCCGAAAAATAGAAAAGAAGAAAATGGAACATAATACTTATAATATATATTTTTATTCTAGAATTTTTTTTTTTTACTATGTCTTTCTAGACTAAAAAAAGGTATCGATTTTGAACGGTAATTTACATCATATCGAAATTTATGGATATCGCGTTATTTCGACAAAATTTCTCGGTATATTTCTTTCAGACCAAAAAAGAAGAGAGTAAATGTTCAAAAAAAAAAAAAAAAAAAAAAAANAAAAAAGAAGAAGAGAGTATTCGCTCGTTATTATACAGAAGGAGTCGAACATTTGAGCCCTGTAGATGGAAGAGAAAGTAGACATTGACCCTGTAGAACATTCATTACAATTCTTATGAATAAATTTCACTTTGATTTAATGGAAAGAGTTAAAAGGAACAGTGAAATTCCATTAATTTGTTGTATGATGATGTCATGATTGATTTTTTTTTTTTTTTTAAATCATGATTGATTTTTTACTCCAAACTTTTTGGCAAATCATGGCTAACCATGTCCATCGTGACTCGTGATGTGCGAGTTCGCTTCATGCAAAAATTATGTTTTTAGAATATACGAAAATAAAAAGGAAAATAAACATCCATGAAGATAGCGATCACGTCGACTTTATCTTGAGATCTTATAAAAAGAGAAAGATTAAAAGAGAGATTGGAGAGGATATGATATGATTGGCTTCATTTGTTATTGCCACTTAATATATTGCATTATTTATTTATTTTAAAAAATAATGTGTCAAGTTTATTCTTGTTTTCTTGCCACCCCTAACCTTATATATAATATAAATCGGATGAGAAAATTCAATCGATTTTGTCTTGTCTTTACGAAAAGTTTTGAGTAACATTAATAACTACGAATTATTTCATCTGTTTATTTTCTAGTATTGGATAAATTTTTTTTTTCTAGTACCATTGACTTTTACAGTTTTACTAGATCGTACCTGTTGACATTTTTATTTTTTTGATGACGGCTTAGATGTGACCATTGTTGTCCGTACACTAATAGATTCAAATGGAACTGAACTTGGCATTGACGATTCGCACTGAATGAATAAAAGTAAGGATCAAGCTTTGTGGAGTATTATGAGTGTGTACTCTGATACTCATGGATTATATTAGAATAGAATGTACATATCATTAATTAGCTTATGTTAGCATAGTTAACTTAATATATAAGATGAAAACAGTGTATACATGCAGTTACATTAATAAGAAAATCTGTTTCATAACTCTCTCTCTCTTTCTCTTGTTTTATCTCTACACCTTCTCAAGGTTTGTTATGGAGAAACCACATAATCAAGTAGAACCACTACGTAGTTCAATTGTTTTTCCGAATTCGCAACTAAATATGTTTAGATACAGTCATGATCGAGATCGATTACGTACATAATTTATGGTCTTAATTTTTTTTATGATCACGATTTTATTGATTTCCTTCTTTAAGTTTTTTGTTTTTCCATTATTTTAAAATTAAAATATTTAATATAAGAGGGAAATTATATTCAAGAATTCGATATTTTAATTCTTTGAATTTTTATGAGCTTCTTCATGTTAATTAATATCTTCAAATTTTAAGATGAAAAAATTAACTAAAACAATTACATACTCTTTATGAATAAAAACATAAAGTATTCATTCAGATATTGTGGACTGTGATTGAATTCATAAAATATTTCAATACTATATTATTGTTTAATACATATTGTAACACCTTATAATTTGTAACTATTGTGTACATAAGGAAACATATATTAAAAATGGATCTCACCAAAACAAAAGTTGGGTCTTCTTTGAAAAATTTAATGCTAGTTTATATTTAGTGTGTTTAACTCAAAATAAATTTAAAGTAAATACCTTTTAAGGCATGATAAAAAAAAATATCGAAGTAAAACTTATGGTGATTTGTCGCCAAAAAGAAAGACTTATGCTGATTCATAAACAGTCAATATAAATTGCAAACTATTTTGAATACTGTATTTGCTATCAGAAAAAAAAAACAAATTTACGTAGACAAATGTATATGTATATATATATATATATATATATATTTTGGCTTCTTTTGCTACTCATTTATGTATTTTCCTTTTTACCCCACACAAAAAAAAAGTGGCTGCTTCATTATACACAATCCAAATTGATTACAATCATATAACCGGGCCAAACTCGCGATCTATTTGCTATTCCGCTACTGTTTTCATAAGTATTATTTAGCTGAAATATTATTTCTTAGCAAAAACTAAATAAATTTGTTAAGAGATTTTATAATTGTTCGTTGGGGATAAGACTTTACATATAACGTACGTACCAAGTTGGTTTTTTTTTTTTGGTTCGCTTGATAGACTAATTATTGAACGCTTTATTAACCTTTCTATGAGTGAACATTCCACACTTCTTGAAAGAGAACAAGATAATATCACAACTTTGTTTTCTTCTTTCCATTCATTTTTAGTTTTCTCCTTTCTTTTCTTTTCTCCTTTTTTTTTTGGTTTCTTGTTGAGCATTAGAGGAAGAACATATATGATTTTTTTTTGTCTTCCCCAAATTTTGATATAACCCTTGGCAACTTGGGCCGTTGCATATTTATTTCATATTACTCTTCTTTCCTAATTTTCAAGTCTATTTTTTTATGCAGATAAGCATTGAATCATAATATTAGATAGTTGTTTAAAATTCATCTTTCGGAAAAAAAAATTAGATGATTAACATATTTCTTTCAAAATAAGTATAGTAAGAGAACATATAACATTAGTTTTATTACTTAATATCCACAATATAAATGATGGACAACCATATTACACACAATATATATCTACACAGTATCCAGATATCATATTTGCCTTTAGTGGTTAGGAAATTTTATTGAATATGAAGTTTCTAAATTAAAAAAAAAAAATACACTCGTCATCCATCCATCAATGGAAAACATTTAAAAGATTTATTGTCTTGTGTACAGTTGGCCGGCAGCTTTGGCGCACCAATTTTTGTCCCGCTTTTTTTCTTTATTATTTTTTTGTTATTATGCTAGTATGTTTATCTCCTAAAATATTATAAAATCATACTAGTTTCTTTTTATAATAAACAAACTAGTAATATATACATGTATACACATATCGATATTTAGTAATATGAAGAATGATATATAATATGCTTAATATGCCTGGATTTTGGAGGTAATAGATTACCACCACATTCCCGAGAATACAAACAAAATTATGGAATTTACGTGTATGTATCTGCCCGCGCGTACGTGTGTGTGTGTGTATAATGAGATTTTAATCAATAGTGTAATCTATTAAAAGCATTACGATATTTCTAGGTGTATCATGTATGGACGTAGAAAAACGAAGTTTTATCTACTCGTAAACTAATTCTTATTAAATATTTTGAGAAACCCTTTTGCACGATCAATTTATCTACGCATTTTAATAGTTTTCTTTCTCTACACGATTAATTTTTTCGATCTAAAATTAAAATGTATGATAGTGAATAATCCCACAAATCTCGGAGAAACCTTCTATGTATATAGGTAGCTTATGTAGTCAACACATATAGTAATAGAAGTTTATACATATTTAGACTGATGAATGTAATTCACATAATCTCAGATGAAGTATCAATAACAAAAAGAAATTAGTTTATGATTTCCTTTTTCGTTGGTTGTTGGTTGTTGCTCATTTTTCATACGAAAAACGACTCCACATTGTATTTATTTGTGAGATTGAATCCTCTTTTTCTAATGGAGGGTCTCTTTTTGGTGTCAATAATGACATCCCAATTCCTAGGGGGGCTTACTTGGCAACTAGAGAGAAAATATCGAAATCTTTTATTTTATTTTATTTCAATTTTCTTTTTGAGTAGCTTTATTTTCGAAAATCGTTCTATAAAAAATGATGTAATGAGAAAAGATTTTCGAAGATATTTCAAAAGCGATTTCCAGGAGTGGTCAAGCGACTTCCCAAAATGATAGTCCGTAGCCCAATATCTCTATGATTTTCAAGAGGAAAATAAAGAAGTGCATAGAAACCACAATATGAAAATTAATTACATATATATGGTTTTGAGCTGTTAAAATTATATCTATATTTTCGAGTATTTTGCTTCTTTTATATAATACATGTTTTCTCGTAAAATGGGTTATGTGGTGTCTCATACAGCATGTTATTTATTTTTAACCGTTTAACTTAATAAAAACAATGTTGGAAATTTAAAATCTGGAAGAAAATAAGTCGTTCACTTTATAAATGCCATTATATAATCAAACTTCTCTAGCAACAATCACTCGGTTCTATGGTGTAGTGGTTAGCACTCTGGACTTTGAATCCAGCGACCTGGGTTCGAGTTCCGGTAGGACCTTTTTAATTCTTAAGTTTTTTGTTTGGGCCTTTGGCTTCCTTTTGTTAGGATCCAGTACGTACAATTGATGAAAAAATATCCGACCCATATAAAAAGTTGGGGTCGAACTCGGCAGTTCTTGTTTCCCTCTCTTTTTTCCGAAACTTTATATATCACACTTTTAGAGAAACTCTTTGAGGAAAATATGATAATTATCCGAAATTGGGATCGATTTTCACCAATTATATATTTGATAACTTCAAAATTAAACATGTGGCAACTACATGTTCAAAGATTATTTCGAATAAATAGATCACGAGATCGGTTAGTTTTTTATATTCTTGAAAATTTTGGGTTAAAACTTTTCGGTATTGACGAAAGTTTGGGGGATTTGTCTTATGGCATTTGCAAGAGTTTGAGGTGTTGTATAGTATTTGCGGAAGTTTGGGGAAAACTCTAGAGCGTGGTATTTGTGTAAAGCTTTGGCACGTATTTGACTATTTGTCAAAGCTTTTGTGCTTTTTAGTTGAGAGAAGTTTGTGGTGTTTTGTAATATTTGGTGCTTCTGTATAATTATGGGCTTTCCAGTGCAAAATTGCATAATAGTTTCACCTAAAAATACTTAAACAAATCTAAAAATGTAAACTAAATTCGAACTTATTTCAACAAAACAAATATAAATTTATAAAAACCAACATCATTAAATCACAAACAGAAAACAAAACACTATCGTTTTACCGTTTGGTTTAACAATGTGTTTTGCACTTTTAGATAACAAAACAATAATATAGATATAGAGTATCAGCATTACCTCCAAACTTTGTTTTAGAAATTGTAATTTTTGATATCAAAATATGCGAGAATCAAGGAAATGTTTTTGAAGCGTGGTGTCTAGATTAGGTGTCGCCACTTGATTGTTCAAATAGATTTGTTTTTGGCGGTTCCAAAATCTAGATATGCTAAATGCACTGTAAACTTAGCAAAATAGTTTGTTTGAGATGACACAAAAGATAACTCGGATAGTGTTAATGACATAAACTTGATTGAAACTTACCGTTTCCATTGTTAGGAATATGATCTCTAAGATGAAGTTGAAAGCGATGTCATGAAACCAAAGGAGCACCACATAAATGAGGGTTTTGATAAGTACTTTTGTAAAATCGGTTCTGGTGAATGACCATTATACTATATAGTATCACATCAATCACATCAATATAGATGCTAACCGCCAAATTCACTGCTAATTTTAGTTAATATCAAGATTCAAATGAATAAAACTACTCTCTTATTACAACATTAAAAAAATGAGTTGTCATATTATTGTTAATTTATCTTTGGGTTGGTCATGGGTGCAAAGACTTTTCAAAATACATTAAATGTTGAGTTGTTTATGAGATAAAACTAATTAAAATAACTGTCGTATCATTGTCCATTTATCTTGGGGTTGGTGTAAACTGCAAAGACTTATCAAATACATTACATACTAGTGTTCTGATTAACAAATTGACTAAATATTCTTATAATATTAATCAGCATCGGTCTAATTTCTAAACACAGTAAATTTAGTTTTTTTTTTCTAAATTAATTTTGTTATTTTCTTGATAATTTTATTGGCTCTCAGGATAAACCCGAAAACCGATCTGAATCCGAAAAGAACCAAACCAAAACCAAACAAAAAATTTAAAATACCCGAATAGGAATTTCTATACTCGAAATATCCAAATCCGAAAAGAATCGATCCGAATCCGATTAGAATCCGATCCGAATACCAAGATGCCCATGCTTACTAATCTGCTTCTACTAGACCACTATATTTTTGGGGTAGAAAATAATCCATTGGGAGCAAATTTCTTTTATTCACAAAAAGTCCGTATATAATTAGCAATAAAAAAAAATTATATGGTTTTTTGTCCGTAAAAGCGGTTTTGTCCACAAAAAAGATTAATCCACTCCGTTGTTTGTAACCATCCAAAATTTTAATATTCTAGTCTTTCTAGACATGAAACAAACTTTTTTTCCCCTTAATTTATCAATGTCACATGACAATCTAAAATGTTGTGTGTGTAAATATACAAGAAATAATTAATTTTTTTTCTGGTATAAAGAATTACAGAATTCATACCGAGTTAATGCGGTTAGCCGGTTAGGTGATTCAATCTACTGGAAATTAAAAAAAAAAAAAACAACGAACATAAGTTCCCAACACAAAAAAAAAAAAAAAAAANAAAAAACCCCTTCACTATTAGTCAATCGCCTTCCTATTCCCTAGTCCTCTCTTCAAGCCTGCACAGAAACCACCGTCTCTCTCTACTGCCTTTTCCACAGAGAGAGAGAGAGAGAGGATCCGTCGGTGTGCTGGTCACTGACACTACATCCGATCGTCGCCGGTAAGTTGATTTCGTTACCATCCGATGAATTTCTTACCGGAGGAACTTCTTTTTTGTTCGAATTCTGATTTGAACTTGTTCACAATATCCAAACGCTTTCTCTTTGTGCTGCGATGCTGATCTCTAGTTGTTTCCCCCATTTGGCATTTTCAGTGGCGTTTCTTAGTGTTTCACTAGATTTAGACGAGTTGTTTTTTTTTTTTTTGCATTCTGTCGTCGTGTTTGTGTTCGTGCGCTATGTTTCTCTTGATTGGAAATATACGAGTTCGCTGCTCTGGATTTTGTTTTGTTTTGATTTCCGATTAACGATTTTTTTTTTTTTTTTTTTTTTTTTTTTTTAATTTTTTTTTTTTTTTTTTTTCNTTTTTTTTTTTTTTTTATTGTTTCGTTTTCACAATCTGTCTAAAGAATCAAATCATAGTTCGTTTTCCGTTTTTGGATTGTTCCCTGTATAATCACACTCGGTTAGCAAGGTAGTCCGGATCTGAGTTTTTGTTGTTTCATTATGTCTTTGTGTACAGATTTTACTTCAATTTTCTTAGATTAGCTGTGGAATGTGCGTAGATAGCTTAACTAATACAGGCTGTGATACCTCATTATCGATCTGCAGGTGAAGTTTTCGCTTATTCGTGTTGTGACATTTGAGATTTACAAGTGCCGAGTTGCTTCAGCTTGTTTATTCTGGAATTGATGGATCAGGTTGGTGAAACAATTGTTTCAGTTCATAGTCACTGGTTACTCTTTGACTAATCACGGTTAAAATGCTTACGCAGTACGAGAAGGTTGAGAAGATCGGTGAAGGAACTTACGGTGTGGTTTATAAGGCACGAGACAAAGTGACAAATGAGACAATAGCTTTGAAGAAGATCCGGCTGGAGCAAGAGGACGAAGGTGTACCTAGCACAGCAATTAGAGAAATATCCCTCTTGAAAGAAATGCAGCACAGCAACATTGTCAAGTAAGAAGTTAATACCATTGTCGAAAACTAATACAGCATGAATCTGGTGAACAATTTTGGTTGAATTTTTGGTACACAGGTTGCAGGATGTAGTGCACAGCGAGAAGCGTTTGTATCTGGTTTTTGAGTATCTTGACTTGGATCTCAAAAAGCATATGGACTCATCTCCTGATTTCTCAAAGGATCTACATATGATCAAAGTGAGTGCTAAGAAACTTTAGCCATTGTTTTATGTATGTGCGTAATGCATTTTTACGTGAAGGCACTTCTGAAATTAACAAACCAGATACCCCTAAAAATACTGTCTTATTGAGCTGTCTGGTTGGTCATGTCTGCTAATTTTGACATTTCTATCTGTTTAGTTTCGCTGAATATTGTTGAAATCTAAGTTGTGTAATGTCCTCCCGATACATTTTTAGTTCACAATATACAGGCTGATAACAGCTGTTCATCTACTGGTTGCAGACATATCTTTACCAGATTCTACGTGGAATTGCGTATTGCCACTCTCACAGGGTTCTCCATCGTGATCTGAAGCCACAAAATTTGTTGATTGATCGCCGCACAAACTCACTAAAGCTTGCAGATTTTGGACTGGCCAGAGCATTCGGTATCCCTGTCAGGACATTTACTCATGAGGTGCCACAGAACTTAATTCTTGTTCATATGTATCCGTTCTGAAATCTTTTGGCATGGCTTCATATTTGCTTCATTCCTTATTTTTATCAGAGAGAGAGAGTAAAGAACCATTCAAGTATTTTCTCACTTTTGTAGCTGAGAAATGTGGTGAATAAGGACTTAGACATGTCAGATATATTTCAAAGTCTTTAGTCAAAGGACATTTCCCTTGACAGTTGGACTATGTTAGATTCAAAATACCATAAAAAAATGTATTGCTACATTTCAGATTTCACATCTCTTCATGTTTATTCACACAATTTCTGCATATTGTTCCTTCTAGGTGGTTACTCTCTGGTACCGAGCACCAGAGATACTCCTAGGATCTCACCATTACTCCACCCCTGTTGATATTTGGTCTGTGGGATGTATATTTGCCGAGATGATCAGCCAAAAGCCCTTATTCCCTGGAGACTCCGAGATTGATCAACTCTTCAAGATTTTTAGGTTCCATCACTAACTTCCTCGATCCGTTTTTCTTATATACAATACAAGTAGATAGCATAGAACTTGTCTGCATTTATATTACAAGAAATTCTGAAACATTCTCAACTAGAAATCTAACTTTCTGGGAGAAGTAGTAAAGAACAAATATACTGAAGTGTTTTCTTTTGGTTGATACACAGATACTGAAGTGTTAATTGATTATAAATCTACTACTGCTATGTTTTTTCATCTGCTTCCAGAATCATGGGAACTCCATACGAGGATACATGGCAAGGGGTAACTTCGCTGCCAGATTATAAATCTGCTTTCCCTAAATGGAAACCAACGGTACTTCAAATTTTTCATCATTCACTTCTACATCTCGTTTTCAGTAGACAAGAGGTCACAGCACAATATGATTCTTGCCCATGTTTTTCTCTAACACCACAGGACTTAGAATCGTTTGTCCCGAATCTGGATCCCGATGGAGTAGATCTCCTTTCTGTAAGTTCACTGATCATATGCATATATATATATATATACACACGCGCATCTATATATTCGACTTCTGCTACATCAAAGGCCTGGATGCTTGATTTTAATGAATCTGGTTTCATGTTTCCTCTACTGAACCTTTTACCAGAGACATTGGTTTTGGCTCCTTATATGTGCCACAAAACCAAAAGTTGTCATCTTTAACTCATCGAGCCCAAATCATACTCGCCTGCAACATAAACAAATTTTCAATAACCATTATTCTTGAAAATCCTAAACCAAAACGGATAAAGCAAACCGAACTTCTTCGTATCTATTAAGATTTTGAGCTCCTGTGCAAGTAAAGATGATAATATGTCGTTGTTTTATTTGTTTCAGAAAATGCTGCTAATGGATCCAGCCAAAAGAATCAACGCAAGAGCCGCCCTGGAGCATGATTACTTCAAAGATCTTGGCGTCATGCCTTAGAAAAAGGCTATTAAACCAGTAATCTCCTTCATTTTATATATAATTATCTTTCAGTCTTTAATCCTAAAAAAATTAAGCAAAATATGAATGGGTTTTGTTTATTCTTTTTTGAGTTTGTTATTCTAGTACGGAAAAAGAAGATTTCGAGTGTGCTTTATTTTTTCTTCTAAGCTTTTGAGATCATTTTCTTTGTATCTTTTTTACCAAGAATAATATTCCCCTATATGGTTTTTATTTTGCAAAATATCATATTATGCGACTTTTTCTGTATAATTGTAGTGATTATCATCGGGTCATATATAATCAAATCTTATTTTATTATCGGGAATGTTTTCATCAATTTGATTATTGGCATGACATGGATCAAAGTTTGGAGGAACAGTTGCGTTCTTGAGTGACTTCTTAGCTGTGGCCTTGATAGTATTATCTTGAAAAATATCACCAAAATATGGCCACTGTGAATTTTAAATATTATTTATCGAAAACAACAGTTGCTTATACATAAATTACATGAATTTATTTATATTGATCTGTTTTATGTTTACTTTTCCTGGTAAAAAAAATTGGTATAAAATAGTATAAAATTAGTTTGAATCAACAATTTTTTTCAATGCATATATGTTAAAATGTTTTTTCAAATTAATTGTTGCTTGTTTTTTTATCTTTTTTTTTTTAATCTATTATTTGCAGATTATATATCTTTCTATAAATTCATATATTTTTATTTTAGTGACCTTTTAATATCCTCATCTAAAAGAAAAACTATAGAAACTTAAAATAATAAGGGTTTGTTTCGGGTAGGGCGACTAATGAAAGCCTATGGCCAACGCGAGACCAGAGAAATACAAGAGAAAGTGGGTTGTCTTGAGTTGTCTATAGAACTGCTTTAATTAGTTATATATTTTTTTAAATGAGAAATTTCTAACAATATTTATTACTTTTCACAATTGTATCTTTCTTCTTTGAATCTGGAGTCTTTTATCACTCGGGACAAAATTTCATTCATCAACTATTTATTCGGTATGATGTTATCACGTAATGTACAAACAATTAGAACACAAAAACATAACAAGAAAAATATAGGACCTAAAGTTAATCTGATAGCTTGACTAGGATTTAGCAAAATGGTTTTCACTACTACCGTCATTTTATTACTACTTAAATAATTAAATATGGTCCATTGGAATTTATAAAAAAATAGAACTATATATTTTTTTTTAACGACAAGAGGGTCCCAACAAATCATCAAATGATACCAAAATTGACGAGAATTGTTCAACACGTATTGCATTATACATTTTACGACAGGTCTAAAGCTGATGACCATCTAAATTTTGAAATAATTGTAATGTTATTAACTTATTAATCAACCAGCAACTACAATCTGGATATGTTTGTAAAAAGGGATGGTTGTTCGCACCCAATATGTAAAAATCTATTTCATTTATTATTTGAATCTACACAATCGAAGGCGGATTATTAGACTAAGCATATTTTTACATTCGAGTATGATTCATAAGTATTCAATCGATTATTAATAATTCACATATGGCTAGAACTAGAAGTCTACTTAAATGTATAATGACATAGCCTCGTGTAAAATAGATCGAACCACTGATAAATGAATAATTATGTATGATTATCAAAGTCATTTCTAATAACTTTTTTTTAGTGAAAATAGCAATAGTTGAAATTATATTTTCTAATTCTAAAAGGGACAACAGATCCAAAAGATTTGGTGCGAAATATAATTTATTTATTGGGAGAATTGGAAAAATGGGACAAATTGACTAGATGTTTGGGAAACTAAACCTTTAGATTTTTTGACCAT
>OVAY01003246.1:0-12238 GCA_900406395.1 Kernera saxatilis
AAATAAATAATTAAACTTTATTAAAAATATTAAAATAATATATTTAAGAAATTATGAGAGTCTTTCCCCGATGAAAATGCTCGGATGGATCCGCAAATCAAAAAATAATATTAATTATATTTATATATAGTTAAAAAAAAAGTAAATATATTATTATACTTTAAAAAAAAAAAAGTATTATATTATTATACTTTTTTGTACTCAACAAAATAACTGATAGGGGTGGACGTTTTATCCGAACTCGAAAATCCGAACCGAACCCGATCCGAAAAAATGATACCGAATCCGAATCCGAACCAACAAAATATCCGAATAGATCTTAACTCATGTATCCGAAAAACTGAACCCGAACCTGAACCGAACCGAAAAGAATATAATTATATTTCAAAAATATTAATTATATTTAAATTTATAATAAGTCAAATACCCAAAATTACAATTATAAAATAAATTATTTTAATACAAAAATAACTAAAATATCAAAAAAACTAAAATATCCAAAAATACTTTATTGTAATTGTCAAAATTTAACCAAATTTTATTCAAATTTAACCATTTTTTGTGTTTTGTTTGATTTTATGGATATCCGAACCCAGACCAAACCCGAATAGAACCGAACCGAACCCGATCCGAAAATAAAAAAATACTCGAACGAATTATATATCCCTAAATCCAAATATCCGAAAATCCAAATTATCCGAACCGAACCCGAACGCCCAGGCCTAATCATTGACGATTCAATTTGTGTTCAGTGGTAACCGACAAGGAAATACATGATCAAGAGAAGATTCACAAAAAAAATCCAATCACAAAAACTTCATTTGCAATGAGATCAACAACTGTAATGCGTCTCTAAATTAAATGCAAAGAAATTACAATTCGTCTTTATAAAATACAACGAGAACGTGATACTTTATACTACATGAGTAAACTACAGTAGACGACATAATTATTGATATATAAGCGATTTATTCCTGAAACTGAAAACAACTTTTATACATGTTCATGGGTGGTTGTGGTGGCCAGGAAGTTTATCCTTGATCTTCTCGAGAATACCCTTCTTCTCATGGGGTTGGGGTTGGTCCGTGGTGGTGGTGGTGGTTGTGGCGGTGCTGGTGGGTCCAGTAGTTGTGGCGGTGCTTGGCGTTTGTTCGTCCTTGTGCTTACCGCTACTGAACTTCTCTTTGATTTTCTCTTTTATACTCTTCTTCCTCCTTCCTCCTTGCCCATCGTCCTCCTATTTCAAGATTATGATGTAATATACAAAACTATTAGCTACAACACTAAAACGTATGGTTTTATTTATATGAAAACAATGCAAAAACCTATCATAATCGATATATGCATGAGAATCTCACCGAGCTAGAGCTGGACGAACTTCCAGACCGA
The DNA here is from genome assembly GCA_900406395.1 of Kernera saxatilis. Classification (NCBI taxonomy): domain Eukaryota; kingdom Viridiplantae; phylum Streptophyta; class Magnoliopsida; order Brassicales; family Brassicaceae; genus Kernera; species Kernera saxatilis. Next base: position 1,390 of record OVAY01003246.1, read on the forward strand.
CGAAGGTGCTCTTCAAGCGAGGCATGGTGTTGCTGCCCCGTGGCGGTTGCAGCTGTACCTGCTGCTGCGGTGGCGGCCGGGTGCTCTGCAATGTCACCGGTAGTACTCGGAGTAGTACTTGCGACTCCGGTTATGTGCATGGGGTTACCGAACTCATCTGTGAGCTGGACCGGGTTTCCATGCTCGTCGGTTAGATGGATTGGGTTCCCTCGTTCGTCCTTCAAATCCGCCATTCTAAACGATCCTAGCTTATTTCCTTTTCTTTTTCTGATATGCTTTCGAGTGATTGTGTAAGTGTAAGATTCTCAGAATGCTTCTTATAAATTAAAGACTACGTTTGGGGTCGAACAAGTGTGTATATATGCAAGTAACCAGATATAACATGTTAACCTGCATGCTTATGAGACGTGCCGAGTTTATGTGAAATGTTTTGCCACGCATGGATAGAAAGGAGTACCACGTGTGTTTTCATATCAATACGTCACGAATCCGACATAATAACGTTTTTCCTTTTTGATAAAATTCGATAGACCAACGTTATCATCTACGGTGCCTTCTATGTTTTCTTATTAATTAAAGCCTTTATAGACATATGTATTGGATTTGATCAAAGACGTGGATCGCTATACAAGTATCACTTGAAATTTAAATTCTTGACATATTGAAGACCAAACGTTAGCTGATTGGGAATCGCAAGTTTGCAAGTTGCAACATACATGATATGGTTTGTAGCTTATTTCCAAAAGCATTAAACATACAAGCATTGGATCATAATGCAATGTTACGCATTTTATGTGATGTTTTAAACATATAATACTTGGACCCAAAAAAGAAGACGAAAAAACATATATGTAATACGATTGATTCCATGTCAAACACAAACTATATAATATAAATCCCTCGATCCGTTTAACCCAATTCACACCCTCCGATGCAAAGCCAGATCATTTTTTTGGTCGAAAGGCAGATCATTTTTACATCATATTATTATAATAATTATTAGATTTACAAGTGTGAAAATTTGGGAATGCACCAAAAAAAAAAAAACGGGAGAAGAAAGATTTTGTTGAGACTTGTGAGAAATTCTATAACATGCACACAAACAAGTGTGTGCCGTTGATAAGTGTCCGTAACGTTGACTTCGGCCCTAGCTTACGAAGCGAAACAGCACCAAGAATCTGAAACAAGATTTAAGAATCATAATAAGGTTTAAGTTATGATTTTGAGTCATAAGTGATGCTTGCAGAGAGAGCGAGAGAGAGATGCTTACAGTTTCAAAGTTTGCTAGATTTGGTCCAGAAGAAGCCTTTCTTTTTCAGAGAGATGGCAGAATGTTTCTCGTTCGGGGATTTAGTACTGTTACTTCTGGACCCGAAAGAGAAGTGTCGTGCGAGGAAAGGCTTTGGGGAATAGCTTCTTAAGCTTGAACTCGATACCAGCTTTGGCACTTTACCTTTGAGTCCAGTACCGCTTGCTGCTGCTACTGCCTTGTGCCTGTTGTGATCAAACATGACAAAGTCATCGCTGTCCACAACGCGGTTTCTTAGTCTCTTGTTGACTTTAGCTTTCAAATCCAAATCTGCCCTTAATGCTTTTTCCGACAGCTTTAATGTTTTTTTCTCACCCAATGTGCAGACGGGGCATGCAGGGTCGAATTTGTCAATGTCAGGTGTCATCTGCTCTAAACACTCAGAATGATAGACGTGACCACAAGCTAGAATCGCAGCTACAGAGAGCTCGTTAGTGGGAAAGATCTTTTGGCTACTCAACAATGATTTCTGAGACAAGGACCTCGAGCAAGCACCACAGTTATGCTGATCATTGGACTTGCGCTTTCCATGATGGTCTATCTTTTCAGGCCCTAAGCATGCGTTATCATAAGAGCAAGACTCCCTGCGAGAATACGCCATCATTTCGGAAAAGGCTTGCATGGACCAACCATCAGATGCCCCAGACTGAGAGTCATTCCCTAGCCTCTCTTCAGTTGCTGAGCTTCTGTTAGGGGAGGTAAATCCAAAGATTTGACTATCTGAGACTTGCTTTGATAGATGAGGGCGCGGTGTCAACTTTAGTGTCGATGAACTTGCAGGTGGCATTGGCAAGTGGCTCTGGGACGATAGTGGTGACGTCGAGAAGGATGATGGTTGAGAAGCCAATGAAAGAGACCGTTTTGCAGGAGATCGATAAGAAGCAGGGTTCTGGGTGATCTACGAAAGTAAAATAGAGGTTATATTAACAGAGTTACGTGGCAGATATATAGCTAGAAGTGAAACAAGCATTTTTACCTGTTCAGAGACGGTGTCAGTGGATGCAATTCTTGAAAAAGATTGATCTGCCACAACAATTACGTGATGTCATATCATGGAAAAGTCATAGTTTAAAGATCAAGATGAATGGAGACCAATGAAAAGCAAGCCAAGAAGCAAACAAGAGAAACAAAATATGTCAACAGACATATCAATGTCTTGTCATGAACAGGTTCTGTAGAAAAGTAGTCCTATGTTCCAAGCGGGTTACAAGAAGGTACACGTTTTACCCTCAACTCCACATTTTTGACAGATTAATCAGGTTTTCCCAGAAAGCATTAAAATTCTAATGCATCGACATATGTCTAAAAGGCTGAAGTTTTTTACCCGAAGCAGGAGACTTGTGCCATGACTGCGTCTGGAAATTGTCCAAAGGGGACCCTTCTGATGATACAAATGCAGATTCGGATTTGACATCAGACCCATCGTTACGACTAATCCCATCAGACAACCAACTTAGAGAGGCATCTTCACCTGCCACTCGTCCTCTATTATCCCACCGGAAGCTCCAGTTCGGAGAATACCTCACATTGTTTCTTTGCAAATTCTCGACTGCTGGTGTATTAGGCACTACCATTTTGTCTCGAGCAGCAACACAACAAGCATTCCCCATAGCTGAAGGGTGTGAAAACTACTAAGCACCGCACAAAAGACGCTCCGGCTAGATTTTTTGGCGCATGAAACCACAGTAGAACACCTCAAAACCTTCCAAAAAACAAAAATCCAGGAACTCAATCAGAATCAATTATGACTATAAAATACTTCAAAACCTACAAGGCATCAACAATTAAAACCAGAAAATCAATCAGAGTCAATCCAACACAACAATTTACGATGTTACTAACACCATCGATAAGAGCTGTGATTATACACACAATAACTTAAACTGGACATGGCTATGGCCAAGATAAAGAAGGGAGCTAAAGGGAAAAATCAGTACAAGGTTGTGATCAAATAAAGAGAGAATCAAATCGAGCAATCAGTTGCCACTAACTTCTAGGTCAATGAGCTTTCGTGACTATCTTCACTAAGAAAATCCAAATGAAAAAAATTACTCAGGACACCAAAAATAGCAATTGAATAGGGCATATATACGCAGGTCACATAACTAACATTAAACAGATCCGAGATTAGGGCCAAGGAACCTACAAGCTTGGTTGAGATTACCCAAAATAGAAACAAAAACCCTAAAATCGGTACCTAACACAAAATCTAAAAGAATAAAGTAGAGTTTAACAACAATTTCGAACCTGCTCTCGGAAGTCGGAAAACGTCGCCGGAAAGATAAAAAAAGACAGTTTCACATAGCGAGAGCGGAGAGAAGGGTGGATTCGTAGAGTGAGAAAAACAAACGAAAAATGAGCACTGCGAGGCTTTACTTTGTTCCACAGAGAGAGAGAGAGAGAGAGAGAGAGAGGGAAAGAGACGAATACAACAAGTCTTTTCTGACGGTTTTAATTAACGCCGTTATAATCCGATTGGTGTGTACTGGTTAAGGACCCCGAAACCGTACCAAATTAAAAATTCTAGAATATATTAGGTTAAATTTTGATTTCCAAAACAATAGAAAATTACATTTTGATTAAAATTTATCTTGTATTAAAATCATAAAATTAATAAATCTATTTTGTTAGATGTGGGATTAGCAAATGGACCAGTTTGATTCGTTCTCGGTTTAATAGAACCGAAGAAACATTACGGTTTGACTTATTACTCTGCCGACCTGATACCGTTAGTTTTAGCGGAATTTAGAGACGTACGACGGACGGTGCCACGTCATGTTGAAAAGACAGAAAAGGAAGGGACCGTCAACTTTTACGAAATGACGTCGCTAAATGGGAAGGTTTATAAGTATAAAAACCAAGTTAGGGTGCCAAATGAAAATTTTATTATTTTGGAAGGACTAAAATTAGAGAATCTAAAACTTCTCTGCATGTAACAGGGCACGCTTGGAGCTTTGTGACCAACGCGAACAAGGTCAAAGGGAATAAAAACGCGAACCAAACACGCCGTATAGAAACAAATAAATAATTTCGGGCAAAACGGTCATAGTAAGTTCGGTTTATCTATATCAATCATCGATGAATCATCTACACAAAACAAAAAAGGTTTATCTTAGAAAACAATCTCTACAAAACTAGGGAATGTAAAAACGAAGGACAAATCCAACTTCATGCCAATTAAAAAAAAAGAAACAGCATATTAAATTCCGGTGTCTCTGTTTCCTGCTGCGTCCGATGAAGGTGATCGGAGTTTCAAGACTTGGCCTTTGAAGAACCTCCGGTGTCTAGTTTCACGCCTGATTCGTGACGCAAGCTGCTTCCTCTGGTGTACGGCTTCTTAGCACCCTTAAAAACAGAAACACAGAGATTCACAGTCTGAACTTACGATTTTAAAAAAAATCTATACTTTGGCTCTCAAGATTCAAAGTAACAATCTTTAATCTAAAAACCCAGTGAGCTTTTCTCTTATGTTTAAGTTACGAACCCTTTTCTTTTTGCTCACCTGGAAGATCGTTCCAAGTTTCCTCAGTCCTATGGCTCGAGCTCGAAGAACATCCTTCGAAACACTTGGATCTTTAAGCACCTGTGAAAGAGAGAGAGAAAGAAAGAGACAAGATTAACAACAACATTAATTAATTATTACTACAAGAATGGTTATGTAATGTAAAACGAATGAATCTTAGTATCTTACAGATTGGCAGACATGAGACAGAGTGGATTCGATGTCGAGAACATTGATTTGCCAAAGAGACTGGAGCAAAGCATCCATTTTAGCTTCAATGGCTTTCTGAATATGCTCCTCTTTGTTCTCTCCTTGGTGTTCATTCAACTTGTTCATTTCATCCTGCAACTGAAGTAACGAAACCGCACCTACATGTCGAAACAACATCATCCAAACTAAGTAATTTCTTTTCGGTTAGCAAACTAAAAGATTTCGGTTAATTGCGTTTTTTTACCAGAAGCAGCCATCACTTGAGATTTCATATGGTGGCCTTTGTCACGCACCCACTCCGCTAAGAAGGGCACTTTCATAAATCGTTTGTCTTTCCCGATTTCTTTAGCGGCTTTTCTTGTGTAAATGTAGCCAATTGTATGCATCATCGCCTCACCGAAACCTGAATAGTCAAAGCAAGATTATGGAAAATCTTTTCGGTTTATATGAAGTTTGCACCTTTCTTGTCTTTTAGGAGCCAAAAGACTTTCCTTAAGAGATAAAACGCAAAAGAGGATTTTTTTACCGGCGGAAGAAAGCCGCTTTGCCTCTTCGTTTGCCCATTCGATGAATTCATCAGTTCGTCCTTCCACAAATGGTTCGAGTTTGTTTTTCAATGTAGCAGCCAGCTTGTCTTCCCTCTCCTTTTGCAAAGCCTGCACACATTTATATACATAGAGAAAAGTAATTAAACATCAAGGCATTCAAACAGAAAGAAATCTAGTGGGAAAACAATCTACTTTGATCTTGTCTTGAAGCATTTGCTTTCTGATTTCAGGCTCATATGATTCTAAATCAGCTTCGATTGATGCCAAATAAGCAAGTGCAAGCTGCCCAACGTATTCTTCAAAGACTTCGCTTCCAAAAAGCATACCAAATACAGCTGCAGGATCAACCATTGCATCCCTGCAATAACATCGAACCAGATTCAATCACAAAATTCTCAACCAAAATTTATAGATGTAAACTAGTAAAAAGAGACCAAAAACTTACTGTTGAACACCTTCTTTGCCATACTTGTCGTAAGCTGCTCGCTTATCCGGATTGCTCAGAACCTGATAAGCCTCACCTAATACCTTTTCATTCATGAAGTAACAAAGGACACGAAATGTGAGAGACTCGATGGTATTACATAATCAGCAATACTTTGTGAATGTTCCAGTCACAACAGACAAAAACACCTTAGCATCTCTTGATTCACCTGAAAGTTTTTAGCAGCTTGAGGATCTCCTGGGTTCTTGTCTGGATGAACTTTCCTTGCCTGAAATGAATAACAACAACAACAACAAAAAAGCCAGGAAATTCTACAATCAAACCAGAAAAAGTTTCAAAATTGTTTACATTATCATAAAGAACAAACTGTAAGCAGAGAGGTTCTCGACACTTTGCTCGTTCCATAAGGGTTTGGTGATACACAAAAGAAAATGAAAAAGGCTTACTTTTAAGTAGTAAGCCTTTTTAATCTCAGCTTCTGAAGCATCAGTTTTGACGCCTAAGATCTCGTAGTACTCATTCTCCTTCACCATACCTTGTGAAACAGAACACAAATCAAGACTGAAACTTGTGTAAATTTTATCCCAATTACAAGAACACGCGTGGAGATATATCAATGTATGCGGAAATGTGTATGCTTTATTGTCCCATTTCTCTTGTATCGGATAAAACAACGATCATCAAAAAAGGGGAAAATTGTGATTTCCAGATCTTATAAAAACCTAGAACTAGGGATCAATTTGGAGAAACCAGAGTCGCGAGATCATGAATCTAGACATAAGGACAGAGAGAAAGGCAGAAACTTACTGGTCGTGCAGAGAGGGCAGATAATCGATTTCTAGTTGGCGAATCGAGAAAGATTTGGTGTTTTATACGAGGAGTAAGAAGGCTTTGTGCTTTTCAGTTTTGGTTTTTTCCTGATATTACGAAGAAATTCGAAACGTGTGACCGTGTCTGGGTCGTACACATGTCTCTATTTCTTTATGCACACGTGTCTGAGAATGTGCCAATTGAAACCGTGTTTTTGTTTTGATATCACCAGCACTAATCTGTTGCCTTTGATTTTTTTGTAACCCAGATTTTGCTTATACACTAAGGGACCTAAGGATATAATGTATTTTTACTAAACCACTATCTAATACCAAACCGTCATTAATTTGCTCTTGGAAAAAAAAAAAATTAGTGACCACAAGGAATCGAACCGTGCAACTGGGGACTCATGTGAACAGTAACAAAAACCACTATGCTCTAAACATTATACTTGAAAAGTCATTATTTTTAATTTAAAACAAGAGCTTTCTTCTAAAGTACTCGTTGGAAGAACGGAAACATCCATTGAAGCTTTAGTAAACGCTCTAGCAAGTTGCTCAAAATGTGAGATCCTCTCTTTCTCTGTCTCTATCCATTAGGATTATGTTCTTTGGCAAGTAACACTTTTTAACCGGTAAGTATGTGGTGATTCATCAGTTTTAGGGTTCTTCCTCCTGCAGATCATACTCATTACCAGAACGTGATTAAGAAGTTTCAACAAGAGGGAGCTGCATAAGCAGAGGCAGAGACAAATGATGTTCCTGAGAATGTAAGTACTTGGTACTTTACTCATTTTATCGTCTCGCACATTGGTTTTCTTGTGCTTTAGTGATGAACCTCCTTTTTGTGTGTTTTTCCTCTGGTTTATTTATCTGGTTTTGTTTGTGCCTAGATATCCCGCAACTACAATGCGAATACAAACTGAAAAATCGGTTTTTTTTACCTGGTTTTAAAAAACTCGGTTTTGGGTATCTTTCACATATGGTTTGCGAAAACATCTCGAAAAATCAAAGTTTCTCCTATTTTGTCCGTGTTTGGACATCCCGTATTTAAGATTTTTTTCTCCTGGTTATGTTCATGCCTGGATAATCCAGCATTTACGATTTGAGGAACCCGCAAAATCGATTTTTTGGCCGGTTTTGCCGGTGCCTTCATATCTCATGTTCTGTGGTTTGCACTTTTCATATTCAACCTGAAAAATCAGTATTTTGTCTCCGCTTTTGTTCGTGCCAACTGGTTTAGTTTACTCAAAACAATTTCAAAAAATGAACTTTTAAACGTCGTGGTATTTTGCAAGATGAGACAGAGAAAATTGGTGAAACTCAAGTTAAGGAATCAAACGATGGAAAAGCCAAAAATGGTCTGAGATCAGACGATGCATAAGCCGAGAACTATCATAAATCGGACGGTGGAGATGATGTTGATGATGAGGCTAAAAGTGATATTTAGGATTTAGTGAGAGAAAATTTAGTTTTTTATCCTTAAATGTAAAATGTATATCTTCGCTCTAAATTTATTACAATCTTCTTATTATTCTTTTGAATTTTTTCTCAATCTCGTTATGTTATTTTATTGATTGAAAGTCTAGTACTTTTATTTTTTTTTCGACAAAACATATTTAATTACGAAACTTGAGAAGTTACATAATCCTTGTACAAAAGTTCAGTTAACCACAAAGGTGGATAAGTACAGCTTGAAAAGAAAACATTATTGGGAGGACCTTTTTCCGCTAAGTAATGTGCCAGTTCGTTAAAATCTCGCTTGGTATGTAAAAATTTGTGTTCTCTAAACTTTGAGCCCACATTTTGATGTCGCCACATAGATTTGAGATGCTGATATCCATGCTTGAACCATTAAGATTATTAACCAACATCTCATTGTCTCCTTCAAATATAATATTATTGTAGCCCATAAATCTTAAACAGTGAATTGCCATTAGTAGTGCTTTACCTTCAGCTTCAAGAGGTGATGTTGCTTTCCCTAAACAAGCTAAAACCCACAACTTAGAAATTCCTAAATGATCTCTGACAATCCATCCTCCTTTTACTTCACATGTTTCATGATTATAAGCTGCATCAAAATTGCATTTGAAGAATCCTAATGCAGGACGTGTCCAAGAGGATTGTAGTTGAGCAGGGAGATTGCTTCTGTTATCTAATGTTGCACTGTTATCAAATTTTGTTGCAGCAATCCACTCGTTAACCTCCGCAATAGAATATTCCACGTCCTTACCCGGATTAACTCTCTTTTTATTGAAAATCAAATTATTCGATTTCCAAATGCGCCACATGATCCAGAAAGGAAGTAGCTTTAGGTGAACCGAGATTCCATGAGCATTTTGCATATGATTGAAAGTCTAGTATTGTTTTGTTGAAATTGCAATGATTGATTAAAATTCTACGAGAAAGTACTAACCAATCATAACTCAACTGATCATTGGATCGACAAAGTCTACACGTCAATATTCGTGCTGTTAGATTCAATTAATGAATCTTCTAATTTTTTTGTTAAACTCATTATTTGTTGTTGATTAATTATAGAAAATAAATGGGATATGTTTGTGAAAGTAAGCAACTAAGGATATGAATGGGAAGCGTTTAAAAGGCGGTCCCAACGTTGTTGTGTGCGAACCGTATATAATTTGTCATTCACATATCTAAATATAATAAATCACAAGTCAATTCACAAAAAACTGCTACTCTCTCCTTCCGACACGTGTCATAAGTCTCATATTCTCTATTTTTACATTTTTTTTCTCCACACCCACGATCTCCACCTCTTTATGCATACTTTATTTTTACCAAATCTTTTAAATCCCACAGAAAATATATTAATTTTCTTTATACTTTTTTGTAAAAATAAAAGATCCCAACTGATAAAACATTATTATATATATGTGGGATTTAAAAGATTTCGTAAAGGGAAAATACTTATGATTTCATAAAAATAAAATTATTCTGCATCCACTTTTATATTTATTTTATTTAGAACCTTCATATTTCTAGATTTATTATCAAAAGTTGTAACATATCGTTTTTTTTTATTTAACATTTGACTCCAAAAAACATATCGTCTTTCTTGAAAGTATGAATGCTACTATGTGCATTCGTTTTTCTAGGTTTGAATTTCTTAATCTTATGAAGATTTATTTATATAAAATTTAATTGCTTTACAAATAGAAACAATATGGAAGATTCTTTCACTTATTGCCTAAAAAGTCTTCATAAATATTGTTTGGTATTTTTATGTTAAAAAAATTTAACAAAAAAAATTTAAGTTCATATTATATAAGTAATTGATCTACTGTAACTATACATGATCTAAAATATTTGTTCTAAATTTATCGCGTGCATTGCACGGGCTCCATACTAGTATGAGAGAAAGCAAACAATTTTTTAACTAAATAATAATAAAAAAATAATTTTGACTGCCACAGTAAAAATGGACCAGATTTGTGAAGAGAAAATGTGTTCCACTTTGTACAGTAAAAATGCTGTGTTTGTGATGAGTTTATACCATTTTTTTAATATTTTTTTTTCTTAATAAAATATTATATGGCCACTCGTTGTCAAATATGTCAAGAGTAATTATTATAAATAATATAATAAAAATATTATATGAATCTTTTCAATATTTCTCAGCATTATTAGTTGAAATAATTAAAAAAATAAATAATATATATATATATATATATATATATATATTAATTTATAGCTTAATTTAAATCTATTTATTTTATGATTATATATATTTATATTCATAAGTACATTTATTGCATTTTTAAAATAAATTTTCTAAATTAAAATTTTTTATACTATTAAAATTTTATGTTATAGTTTTGTATCTATTGAATGTTATTGTTTTATGTTATATGTTTTACATATTTATAACCATAAATATATTTATAACATTTATAAATTAATACTTCCAACTGAGTGATTTTTAATTTATATATTTTACCATGTAAATATTTTTTATATAAAAATAGGTATTATAAACCAAGCCAATTTTATTTGAAAACAATT
>OVAY01003247.1:0-12238 GCA_900406395.1 Kernera saxatilis
TAATTGATTTTTACCTAACACATTATGTGTTTTTATTAGTTTTATAACAGAGATCAGTTAATAGGTTGGACTTTCAAATTTAAAATCAAAAATAAATATATATTTTTGGTTTCTTTGAGAATAAGTTAACTATTCAATTCATTTTTTTTTTTTGGTGAAACTATACTTTTATCTATTGTAATTCAAAATAGACAAAGTTTTGAGTATACACATTTAAGGTCCGCTTGACGTAATTCTCAACTAAAGTGTTATCTACTCGTGGGATAAACTTAAACGAGATAAACTCAACCAGATACACATTAAATGTGAGTAATATCAGAATGGTACTTAAACCCCTATATTCAAAATATTCGAAATCCAAATGAACCGACTCGAACGTAATGGCCAAACCAAATATCCAAATGCCCAGACCTAAATTTCCCGTCATCAGTCTGATTCTCGAACATATCGTAGTGATCTTATTCACATGGTATGGTAAATCACCTTCAAGATTTGCCAAAACTTTTTCACGAAACTTAAAATATTTCTTGTTTGCTTCGCAAATCGTTTGCATTTTTTATTTCCTTCATTCCTTGGGGGAAATAACTCCTAGGTCGATTCTTATTGGACTATGATTTTATGTGTTAATAGGCTTTGCAAGTGAAGTATTAGTGATCTAAAAGCCCAATCTCAAATCCTCTAATACAATCAGAAGGTTTAAGTTTTGACAAAATCTGGAAAACCTACTTTCTTCTTAGTCCTTTCGACAATTTATCTGCAGTTTCTTTGATTTGTCTCAGTTCGAATCCTTTGATTTGTGATTCATAACGATCCAATGGGTTTCTCCAAAGATCAGTTGCTTGGTCAACTTCAGGTTTTTCCATCTTCTTCTGAAAACTCAACTTCGAAATTGCTTTGTTGGAATTTATGTGAAGGGAATTAGATGAATTTATAGTTGGGAATGAACGAAATTACTTCTTTTTATGCTTGATTCGATTTATATTTGCTTCAACTTGATTAAGAAGTTCTGGGTATTAATGGGTTCGAAGTTATATGCAGAATCGTCTTGAACACGAAGTTTCCATTGATTGCTTATGGACTAAATTTATAGTTCTTTGGTGAAGAATCGTATTGTTTGTGCCAATGTTAATCCATTTTTAGGAAATGTGGCTAAGTAATTGATAAGTAAGGATTTATATTTTGTTTTTTATTCTTGATTCCATTTATATTTTGCTTCACTTGATTCGATTATCCGAAGAAGTTCTGCGTATTAATGGATTGAGATGTGTGCAATTGATAAGTTTTCAATGACTGCTTGGTAAAGAATCTTATTGTTGTGCCAAGGTTAATCCATTTTTTTGGAAATGTGGCAAAGTAATTGATAATTGAGGATTTATAATTTTGTTTTATGCTTGATTAAATATATTTGCTTCACTTGATTCGATTCAACGAAGAAGTTCTGCGTATTAATGGATTGAGATGTGTGCAATGACTGCTTTTAGATTAAGTCACGTTTCTAATTCTTTGGTCAAGACTAAAGAGTCTTGGTGTTACATGTATTGTTTGTGTAATTGATAATTAAGGATTTCTAATTATCTAGTAATCTTATGGATCTTTCAGGAGCTTCAGATTGATTATTCCAAGTATGAACATCCTCCTGTTCTAACTGTTGAAGCACAGGTGAAAACATACCAAGAAAAAAATTGTAGATTTATAAACATGTGATGCACAATTTATAGGATGCTAATTAGATGGCTTTGTTTTCTGTCTAAATCCTTAGGCAGAGTATGTAAGCAGCAGCGAGGGAGCACTAAGTAAGAATCTCTTCTTGAAGGTAATATTCAAATCCATACACCATTAACCGCGTTTTTGTAGTTATTTTCCTCGAGAATTGACTGTAAATGAGCATATGCTTTGTTTTTGCAGGACAAGAAGAATCGATATTACATCATTTCAGCCATGGTAGATACAAAAGTTGACATGAAAGGTAAACACATGTTTTTGCCTTTTTTGTTTCGCTTGTGGATATTGGATTTTCATTTGGAAGAAGAAGTCGCTGGATCTTGTGAAATCGAAATTTTCTTTTTCTTTTCTTGATATTAATGTGTGTTCCCTGTGACTTCTAATCCAAACAGTTTTATCTCAGAGACTCGGTCTAGGAAAAGGAGGAATAAGAATGGCTCCTGAAGAAGCACTTGGTGCGCTATTGCAGGTATTTTTTTCATTGTCTCTTCCACTGCTACTGTGTTTTGCTTAACCACAATAATGCTTAAGATGATCTATATGTCCATGGTGATAAGTTTGTTTTGCTTAGCGTAGTTTACAACAAATCCACATGAAGTTATGTAACTTAGTTACATGATTTTGACACTCGTGCTACTATCTTTTTTCCTTAAAGGTGTCCCTTGGATGTGTTACCCCGTTTGCAGTTGTAAATGAATCAGCAAGGTATCGTCAGTCGTCTGCTTCATATTGTTTCACATATATGCCCTTCCAAGTTTAGCTATTTCCGTTGATTGACATTCTTTTTCACAAACTTTCCTTGTTAAAGAGATGTGTCGCTCTTGTTAGACGCAAAATTCAAGAACCAAACACGCTGCATCTTCCACCCTTTGTCTAACGACGTCTCAATCTGTAAGTTCCACTCTTCGATCTCTGTTCGGTTAGTAGTTTAACTTAGCCATATCGAAATAGTTATAACAGATTCTAGCTTGTACACTGATCCGTTTGGTCCCTATGATATCCAGCTCTTAACACATCGGGCCTGGACAAGTTTCTCAAGTCGATTGGGAGAGATCCAGTATACGTGGACCTTGAGGCAAATGCTCTAAACCTTTAAAACTTGAGACCTCATGTTGCACAGTTCCTTTCTACAGGCTTTGACCTTCTTTAAACTATGGTTTTCGATGTTTTTCAGGCTAACCCGGCGGTTGGTAAAGACCAGCCTCCAGATCTAGCTGTTTATGTTCCGTCTGGTTCACTTGTTATTCCCGAGCTTCCTAATAAAACACCTTCTGTACAAACCCTTCCTCCAAATAAAGTGTCAGCAGAGACTAAGCCTGTTGCTTCAGGTATGGCTTGATATTATCAGGTTTTTTAACCATTTTGATCATCTTGAGAAGGATAGGTTTAATTATATAACTCGGGTTTTCTCCACCGGTGCAGTCAAACCAAGCAAGCCGGCTGCTAATGTGAAGAGCGTCGTGGCGAATTCAGCTCCATCAGCTTTCAAGAACCCTGAGAAATTCGTGGAGGAGATTTTGGACAAAACATCGGCTTTACTGTTGTCGGAGGTAAATACTATTAACACAGCTCAACACTAAAGCCGGTTTCATAATAGTTTGTGGGTTAATTCTTGAAACCGATTACATAGCAGGCAAAGGGAGAGAGTGTGGAGGCTTTGACAGACACACTGAGAAAACGTCTAGCCTCAGAGTTGACACACCTCGCTGTGAGTACCACCATTACTACATTTGGAGGGTTTGCATCGGTTTAGAGTAAATTGGTTGTACTAATGTTGTTTTGTTTGGGTGAAATTGCAGATTATGTACAAGAACACAGCATACACGGAAGGTTTTCAAGCCGGTAAGAAGTACCAGCCGTACCGACAGTAAGAGAGGTTCGGTTTGTATGCTGAACCGGATATATTTGAGAGAAACATTCTGGTTTAAGATTGCACAACAACAATTTTAGTTAGACCGAAAAAAGGATTACATAGTCATGTGAGGTCGAACCATTATTGTTTCCTAATACAAGTACTCTTTCCTTTACCGGAAAGAAAATTAAGCCGAACCGAAATTCATGATTCTAATTCAAACCAAATTTTAAAGTGACAGAAATGGTATGAAATTTGGTTTGAATTGAATTCGGTACATAAATCTATTTTTTATGGTAATAAAATCAAATAATTATGGAGATTGCAATCTTCTTAATATAAGCTTTCAGAAATTTTCTTCAAAATAAAAATAGAATAATATCAACTAATTGTCGGTGACTTTTCTAGGTAATACGAATGGTATAAAGATACGAATTTTTTTCCTTTCATCAACAATATCTGCAGTTTCTTTGCCTTTTTCACCGTCCGAATTTTTTGTTTTTGATTTGTCCAAAGATTGGTTGGTTTGTGATGGGTTTCTCCAAGAATCTGGAGCAGCAGTTCTCAGAGGATCTGTTGATCACACAGACTTCGAAATCGGTAAGAGCATACTCAGAACCAATCCCAATTGATCTCCTTATAGATATATTCTCTCGAGTCCCCGCAAATTCAATAGCTAGGTTTCGTTGCGTATCGAAATTCTGGGCATCAATACTTGGCCGTCCTGATTTCACCGAGTGTTTTCTGACCAAGTCTTGGACTCGTCCACGGCTCTTGTTCACCTTGGAGTTTAATGGCAAGGTGTTGATCTTCTCTTCACCTCAACCTCAAGATCCACATGAAGACTCTTGTCTCGTAGCCACCCTTTACACGAGTTATCCCAGTAACTGTCTGAATGAAATCGGTCCCCCGCTACGTGGATTGGTCTCTCTTGATGAATGTATTTGTAACCCTGTCACGGGACAGTCCATAACTTTACCCAAGGGTACTACAAGAAACTTTTTTGGGTATGATCCGATCAACAAACAGATCAAAGTGTTGTTGTTGCGTCTGACCTTCTCCTCACGTTTTGCAAGACCCGATAATCATCATCAGCTTTTGATATTAGACGAGACTGGAAATCGTTTATGGAGAAGAATCCAAGAGTCGATATTTCCCCATTTTCCTAAACGTGATGAGATATGCGTGAATGGTGTTTTGTATTACTCAACGTATTTTTCAGGAACTTACATGATAGTTTGCTTCGACTTCGTCTCTGAGAAATTCGGTTCTATCAATATAGACCAAGGCATGCGGAATCAGGGTCATCCTTTGGTTTTGTTCAACAACAAAGGTAAATTAGGTGCACATCAGTATCTAGGTCTCCATCACGATAAATTTATGTTGTGGGTTTTAGAAGATGCAGAAAAACATCAATGGTCCAAAAGTATATGCGTACTGCCACTTTTGTGTAACGAGATAGCCAAACAGACCAAGGTTGTTGGAATGACGGGTGCTGGTGAAATTGTGTTCTCGCCAAGGTATCTGGAAAACCCTTTCTACATTTTCTACTACAATATCGAGAAGAGCACTTTTACAAGAGTCAGGGTTCAGGGATTTGACAAGGCTAAGCATCGTACGATTATGGTTAGGACCTTTCTTGATTATGTAGAGAATGTCAAGTCAATATAAGCGTCTTCTAGGCACTTTATGTTTTGTATTTCTAACTCTTGTGATATTGTTTGGATTTTATCTTATTTCTATGGGTGGTTTTTGTCTTTAAAGATTTTCAGCTCTTGCTTTGTCTACCTGCGTCTTTCATGTCCTATACGTTTAGTTATCTTTAGCACAACTTGTTACTAAACAACCTAGCAAATATATACCAATGCTGATGCAAAACTTGATGACAAAATTTCCAATCTTCTTGAATGCATTCAACATTTAATTTTTGCGCAGCTTGTAGCTGTATTATATAATTGAACACAATGCACATTCAATGAGAAACCTCTGGCTATCCATCGTCTATTTAGGACTCTAGGGTTTAACGTCAACAATATGCAAAAATCTGGGACCAGAGCTAAATCATAAGAAAGCAGAAGTGGCTTGGCGTGATGTTTGTCGGTTTAGGACTCAAATCATTGAAAGAAGCCAAGGTTGTTTGTTGTCTCAAACTGATATGACGGATAGTCTCTAATCAACCATCACTATGGATGAATTGGATTAAGCGATCCCTTATTAGACAAGGCTCCTTCTGGTCGATCAATGAGAACACAAGCTCGGGATCATGAGTGTGGAGAAAACTTTTAAAATATCAACAAATTGCGCAAGAGTTTCATAAGGTGGAGATTAAGAATGGGGAATCTACTTCTTTTTGGTTCGATAAATGGTCTAGCTTGGGCAAGATAAGTGAGGTAGTATGGACTCGGGGGACTATAGATCTTGGAATCCCACTATAAGCCATGTTCTGCTGTCTTACCGAAGAAGGCGACACCGTACAGAATTATTAAATACTGTTGAAGACGAGATTAGCAGAGTCATTCAGGATAGAAGTGCAGGAGAAGCTGTGGCGGGTCGCCCACAAGACCTATTAAAGAGAGTTCTCATCGAAGTGCACTTGGAGTCAGATTGGTACAAGGCTATATGGTTCCAATTTTCAACCCCAAAGTTTTATTTTATGGCGTGGCTAGCGATGTTGAATAGACTCTCTACAGGGGATAGATCTCATTACTTGTCCAATCCGCATCAACGTCGATGTGTACTCTGTAATCAAACAGAGGAGACCCGAAACCACCTCTTTTTTGATTATTTGAGGTCTGGCACACTTTTACAGCCAGATTGTTGGGAGCTCACTTCACAGCTGACTGGAACCAACTCACTCTGCTTCTCAATAATTTGAACCAGAACAGAGTTCACACCTTTCTTACTCGGTATGTCTTTCAAACGACAGATTACCAAATTTGGAGGGAACAGAATAGAAGAAGACATGGTGAACTCAGCTCCAAATCTTATCAAACTATGCGCAACCGAATCAGCTCCATCTGCGGCACAGGAAATCGGACCTATGAAGCAAGTATGGGTGTATGGTTTGCCACATAACCATCGAGCTACCTGGTTCTGTTTTTGGATCTCTTCTCTAATAGATTTCGAGTTTTAGATTTAGATTTGAAAAAGAGTCAGACAAAGACACATTTATTATAAAAAAGTTTTTTTTTTTTTTGAATAAATTCGCAAAAAAAAAAAAAAAAAAAAAAANAAAAAAAAAAAAAAGAAACCTCCAGCGAATTAATACTATTTAGCCATCAAAAACTTCTAACGAAAAATTATTGTTTCCAGTCGCCAAAAACCTCTAGATATTCCGACGAAACCACATAAATCACCAAAACTCTAAGATTCATGGCCATCTTCTTCCTCGTCGAAATTGACGTACTATTTTATTGTTAGGCATTATTATGAGATGGGCTTTAGTTGGTTACACTTGACAAAAATGAAGGTGATCTCAAGAGTTTATAGTATATATTTGAATTAATTACTGCATCTAATGTTTCACTGATATATATATATACACTCCTTCTATTTCTTATTGTTACATGTTTTTTTAAAAAAAATGTTTCGAAAAGTGACATGTTTTCAATTTTCTAGGTGTAGTTATTGTTCTTTTTCTCAGTTATACCCGTATGATATTTATTATTTAAGGAAAAATATAACATTTTATAAAAACAATGTTCTAATTGTCATTTCAAAAAACTCTTTAATATATGTGAAAAACCTATAAAAAATGGATCAATTTGGAACATAAGGAGTAATTTTTCATTTTAGGTATCAACGTACCCTTCAGAAATAAATTGTATCGATTAATTTATTGAAGTTTTGGTTAGTCTCACATTAAAAATTCATGCACGTATTTTAGTCAATAAATACTTTTTTTTTTTAATAATGCATCAGTTATTTAATTGACACAAATTCATTTTACTAGCGTTAATTTTTTAAAATTATACAAATATGTATTTATTAGCATCAGTTCTAATGAAATCAAATAACTGATATGACATACACTTATAAAAACTAATGTAAAACTGCATTAGTATCACTTCTTCTTATTTAATTCTAATTTATATCGATACATTATAACCAACGATATACACCTTCTTGTCGTGGTGATATACAAATTTTCTCAAATATTTTCTTACCTGAAAACTGTCACCGCTTCGTGAATTGGTCTCTTTGAGGGATGAATTTGTTTTCCAACATGGGAGAGTTTATAACTTTACCATAACCTCACTCAAGGGCATTGGAAGAAGCTATTTTGGCTATAATCATCCGATCAACAAACAATCAAAGTGTTGTTGTTGCGTATGACCTACTCCTCACGTTATGAAAGACCTCTAATACTATTCATCATGTTTTGACATTGGAGACCCTCCCCAAATACTTATCATCATGTTTTGACATTGGAGACCCTCCCCAAATACTTATCATCATGTTTTTGACATTAGAGATTGTAAATTTTTTATGGAGAACAATTGAAGACCCAATATTTTACTATTATCCTAGACATGATGAAATATGTATAAATGATGTTCTGTATTACAGAACTTATTCTAGCGACAATCATATCGGTTTTTAGACGGGTGAAAATAGAGGTTTTCCTTAAAAAATGTGGTTTATTTTGAAGACAAGGAATGAGTTTGTATTCTAAATTGTTTTTAAAAAAACCACCTATAAAACCATTAGATAGAAAAGCAAAAAGTCGCACGGAAACGACATGTTCCTCAATGTAACTAAATAACCATCTTTTTTTTTGGGGTCAAATGTAAATAACCATTGACAATTTAATGATTTATTCAAATATTTTGTATTTCTGCACAAATTTTCATCTACACATCATGTTTGTAGCAAATGTCATTTTTGGTGTAAAATAAACTAAAATACAGAATGATAGAAATAAACGACATGCAATAAGACTTTACACAATTATTAAATTATGATTAAATAAGATTTGTATTTCCATCAATAATGTTTTGGACGATGATGTGTTACACAAATACCATTTTGTATGTTTAAAACTTATTCTATGTGTGTCGGCAATGTGAGAATCTAGCAATAATAATATAGACAGATCATTAAAGAGTTTTGACAAAAAAAAAAAAAAATTACAGATCATTAAAGAGAGAATTTGTTTATGGATAATTATTAATTTTGCCTTGAGAAAAATAATAAAGAAATGAAAAAAAAAAGTCGTCGCGCGTCAGCAGCATCCGATAATGATAGGGTCACGGGGCTGTCCCACTGTCATTTAGTTCATAAATCCATCTCTCTCTCTTTTGAATCATTCACATTTCCACACAGAAACCATTCTTTCTCACAATGACAGGCAGAGAAATTCTCCACAAGATGAAGGTATGCTCTCTAATGCTTATTTCAGCTCAACTCTAGTCTCCTTTGATCGCGTTTCAAGTTTAAGGATCTAGATTTGGGTGCCCTTTTGTGATCTGATCCTTTATGTCTTGTTCTGCTTCAGAAACCGACATTTGCTTCTTTGTTATAACTTCCAAGATTCTAAGCATTTTCCATGTATGAGTGTGATTGAATTGGCAAGCTTGTTTAGATATGTTACCCTTAATGAAAAGAAGGATGCAACTTGGAGATTGATTCTTCTAGAGCTTGCCTTAATCTAGCTCTTGAGTTTGTTTGATTAATTTGTGCAGTAGATGGCACTTTTGGATCTATATGCTCTTTTGGTTAGAAATTAGACCTGTTGCTCTTAGTGAAGAATTTATAGAACTTGGATGTGACTTCGTTTGAATAATGTGCAAAGAGACTTTATTCATGGATCTCTTTAACTTCTTGTGTTTTGGTGTGAATAGTTGAAGGCTGGATTCTGCGGATCTGACACGGGCAGAGGTAAAAGCGAGATGTGGAAGAACATCGCACACGGTTTTCATTTTGTCAAAGGCAAAGCGAGCCATCCGATGGAGGACTATGTTGTGTCTGAGTTCAAGAAAGTGGACGGCCATGTATTGGGTTTGTTTGCTATCTTTGATGGCCACTTGGGGCATGATGTGGCCAAGTACTTGCAGACCAATCTCTTTGACAACATACTCAGAGAGGTAAGTGTTTAAGCAAGAATTTGTGTTGTGATAGGTTGATTCTTTTGTGAAGTCTTTTGTTTTTCTTTTCTCAGAAGAATTTTTGGACTGATACGGAAAACGCTATAAGGAATGCATACATATCAACAGATGCTGCGATATTAGAGCAGTCACTTAAACTTGGCAAAGGCGGATCGACGGCTGTAACAGGAATTCTGATAGATGGACAAAAGCTAGTTGTTGCTAACGTTGGAGACTCAAGGGCGGTGATGTCAAAGAATGGCGTTGCATATCAGCTCTCGGTTGATCATGAACCAAGCAAAGAGCAAAAAGAAATAGAGAGCCGTGGTGGCTTTGTATCAAATATTCCAGGTAACCTTATACAGTTTCAGGTTTCTTTTTAGATGGATAGTTACTTGCTCTCATATAAAAGATGTGAAGAAGTATTGAGATAGAAGATACCTAAATGTTATAGGGGATGTTCCAAGAGTTGATGGACAACTAGCGGTTGCAAGGGCGTTTGGAGATAAGAGCTTAAAGATACATCTGAGCTCAGAACCAGACATAACCCACCAGACAATCGATGATGAAACCGAGTTCATTGTTTTCGCGAGTGATGGAATCTGGAAGGTATCAGATCTCTCTGAGTGTGTTTGAATTTGATTTTAACAATGTATTGACGAGTATTGTGTTAACAGGTGATGTCGAACCAAGAAGCTTTGGACACAATCAGAAGCATAAAAGATCCACATGCGGCAGCGAAAGAGTTGATAGAAGAAGCAATCTCTAAGAAAAGCAAAGACGACATCTCATGTATCGTTGTTAGGTTTCAGTGATTAACTGGTTTGTCTATAAATTTTACCAATCAAGTGTGTTAGAGAAACACATATAAACGCTCAAGTTGTGTGATCAATTCAAAGTCGTCTCTTGTAAAACCATTGACAATAAAATCTCGACAAAATGTAAAAAATTTCGTGAAAAAACACAGAGTTGCATGGTTCTTCATCCAATAATCTAATTGATATATATAGTCAGTTTGAGGTCCCATTTCTGCCGGAAAGATTGATTTTCGTGAAAAGATAATGTTAATAATGAAGAGGTTGAAAAAGAAACAAAATAGATTAAAAAGAAGAAGAAAAATTGCGATTACAAAATGTCAAAATCTCAGCAATCGTTTCCAGAGGGGGTTAGAAATGTCAAAGAATAACGTTGATATTGCATAGGAAGTAGTTATTTACATTATGATTTGCGTCATACGCGGGGTTTTTATAGTAATTTTATTTATATATGATAAAAATTAAATTAAAATATTTGTTATCGATAAGTTATAATAAATAAACCTTCTAAAATTGAGATTAACCACGTTCATAATTCAAACTATGATGATAGAAAAGTGACTAATTCACATGTTCTTCGAATCTTATTATGTTTTATGATTTTTTAATTATAATTTGATATTCAAATTGCAATTTTTATTTAGTTTTTAATTTTTTTTTATTTTTTATGTCAACTCTTTCCGTTTTTTCTTTCTTTTATTTTTTATGTCAATTCTTTTCCTTTATTTTTTTTTAATTTTTTAATTATATAACTTACATACCATAATTTTTATTTCCAAATTTATAATTTTTTTATTACAATTTTTATTTTAGTATTTTATTTCCTTTGGTTTTGTGAATTTTTTCGTCTTTTCTTTAATTTTTTTCTATTATATAACTTATAGACCATAATTTTATTTTCAAATTTATAATTTTCTTTATTACGATTTACCCTACATTTTAGTATCTTATTTTTTTTTGTCAACTATTTCCGTTTTTCATTTTTTTTTCTATTACATAACTTAAGTACCATAATTATTTGTTTTCAAATTTATAATTTTTTTTATTTATAATTTAACATGTGTCATAGTCTGATTAACATTAAATACATATTACGATCTGGTGAATTAAAATTTTATTTACGTGTTACGCTCACGTTAAATGAGTTTAGCTTTATATAATAAGATGTCAATAGCGAGTGCTAAATTTAGAAAGACTCAAATTTCTTCTCTTTACACTCTTGAGGATGTTGGTTTCCCCCTGATCCGTTTAGATAGAAATGTCAAGTGGATAGATGATAGATGATTTTAGATTCTACCTCTGGTATGGGATGAATCCATCTTCAACCGGATAACAATATGTTTTTACTTGAGATAAAGATGCTTGAGAAAAAATTTATCACTCAAAAATATAGAGATGGAAACACTAACCTAAATTGCTCAAAACGACTTAGTTCCCAAAACGATGACCCACTTTCTCATATTGGAAGATTTCATTAACTTTTGGATAGGTTTAACTATTTTTTACTTTAAAGTGATTAGCAGATTATTAACACAAAAAATGAATTACAAAATATATATATATATATATATATATATATAGAGATTAGAAAAATCCGGGATTTTTTAAAAACAATTTCCTTGTAAATTAATTTATCTCACTAGAGACATGCAAAATGCAAAGGATCAAAGGTTCATATACCCTTAGTGATGTGAAAAAAATCTCTCATATCCCTCTTTAATCTACATATCCCTCTTCATTTACAATAAACTTGATTTCCGATT